>PVIW01002971.1:132500-189620 GCA_004026585.1 Noctilio leporinus | reverse complement strand
ACATGGATGGAACTGGAGAGTATTATGCTTAGTGAAATAAGCCAGTCAGTGAAGGACAAATACCATATGATCTCACCCATTACAGGACAATAATGAACAAAACTAACAACAAGCAAAACAGAACCAGATATATGAATACAGTGAATAGGCCTTCAGTGGTCAGGGGGAAAGGGGTTGGGGGGAGGGGGGAGGCAGAGGCAAGGAAGGGGAGCAGCTTAGACAAGAAGCTAGTATAAAGGAACCATGGACATGGACAACAGGTGGGATTGACTTTGGGGGGAATGGGTGTGTGGGGAGGGGGACAGAGGGGAGCAAAAAGGGGATGGATGTAATACAACAACAATAAAAAAAAATGTAAAAAAAAAAAAAAGAAGGAACAGTAGGATGATTTTTAACCTTTTCATACAAAATGAAAAATTTTACTTTTCACAGATGATTGACAAGTATTGTTTTATTGGAATGATTGAACTATTAATAATCATTAGTTCTTTGTCACTTTTATGCTTTGGGAACTGGTTAGTACTCCTAAAGCAACACTTGGTGTATCTTAACACAATCAGAAGCAGATCTAGTTGATGTTCATTTTGGGGAAGGTAGTTTATAAATAATAAGACATTGATATTTGGAGAGACACAATATTTAAGAGTAGTTAGGGAGGCAGCTTGATTGATACATTAAGACTGTACTGGTTTTGGAATCCAACATATCTCGTATTCTGCTTCTGGAAATGCTACTTAGTTGATTTATAACCTTGGCAATTTACCTATTGTTTTCTGAGCCTTAGTAATCTTTTCTCTGATAATGAGGCTACTAATATCTAGCATTCAAGGTTGTTGTGAGGTGAATGTGTGTATATAAAATAGTTTCAAATGTGGTATCTGTTATACCGTTGGTCCTTAATTAATCACAGCTGTTACTATTATAAATATTTAAATTTACTTTAAGAAACATCTATCAAGAACTCACAGTCATTAACACAAGTAAGGCATCAGAGATACAAAGCAAGTGATTTCTGGTGAAAAATAGAGTGATATAAGGTGGGGCAAAAGTAGTTTTACAGTTGTAACTAGGCAAAACACAATTTACTTTTATATGATTTATTACTTATTTTAATCAATAATATGGACAACCTACTTTTGCCTCACTCTGTATATGTGGATACATATAAACCAAATCATCAAGTAAGAAGAGGCAGGAGATGAGAAAGGCAAGGATCACAACAATGAGGCTAATGCTGTGTGAGGGAATAGGGCCTTTTAAAATCTAACTTTTTAAAAGATTTTATTGATTTATTTTTTTGGAGAGAGGAAGGGTTAGAGAAAGAGAGGTAGAGAAACATTGATTGGTTGCCTCCCACACACCCCCAATCACAGACCCCTCCCACAACCCAGGCATGTGCCCTGACCAGGAATCAAACCAGCAATCTTTCAGTTTGCAGGATGACGCCCAACCCACTGAGCCACACCGGTCGGGGTGGGAAAAGGGTCTTTATTCAGTATTTTTGGTAGTTATTGTTGGGTTTAAGCAAGTGAATGATATGATCAGAAATTTTTTTTTTATATATTTTACTTTGTAAACTATAGGAGGCAACATATTACTGGTTTAGGGGTACCTGCAGGTGAGTGATGAAGTGTACTTGTAATGAGTAGTAGGGATGAAAAAAGAAGGAACTGTGGTTTTAATAAAACAGAAAAACAAAAGGAAGGATTAGGTGATTGATTAGAATTTTTTGGTCTCCCTTCACTTGGCTGACTACTCCTATGTATCTTTAAGATCTCAGCCTGGATATCCTTCTATCAGGAAACCTTTTTAACCTTCCCCAAGTCTGTGATAGTTGCCTGTCTTAGGTGCTCCAATAGCTTACTGTTTTTTCCTTCTTACTGTGCTTATGTCATTGTGTTTTAACTATGTAGTTAGTACTCAATTTTATATTGCCTCCAATAAATAATGACCCTGTGAAAACAGAGATACTGTGTTTTGTTCATTAGGACACTCAGTGTCAGTTTGTTGAAATGAACTGAATGCGTATGTGAGGGAGAAGGAGAAAACAGGGTGTTTGCTAGTTTCTAGTATAGGTGACCATGTGAGTAGTGTCATCAACTGAGAAAGACAGTAGAGTAGAATTGCAGGGGTCATAGGGAAAGTCATTATCCACTTCCCTAGATAATATGAAATTATTTTCCAAAGTGATGTACTAATTTATATTCATACCAACCATGTAAATTTGTTACATTTGCTTGAGATTGGTTTTAATAAATCTCTTTAGGTGAATTCACATAACATTAAAATAAACAATTTTAAAACATACAACTCAGTGGTATTCAATATATCCAGTGCTGTGCAACCACCGCTTCTCTCTAATTCCCAGACATTTTCATCATCTCAAAAGACATCTCCATATCTACTGAGCAGTCACTCCCTACTTCTTCCTCCTGTCTACTGGCAACCACCAATCTCTTTTAGTTTCTATTGGTTTATCTATTCTGGATACTTCGTATAGATGGGATTATAAAATATATGGTCCTTTGTGAGTAGCTTTCAGTTAACTGTGTTCTCAGGGCTTTACTATGTTTATCATGTATTAGTACTTCATTTCATTTTATGGTTGTGCTATTCCATTGTGTGGACATACCACAATTTGATTATTCATTTATCATCAGTTGATGACATTAGGGGTTGTTTCCAATTTTTGGCCATTATGAATAGCTCTTGTGAATATTATGAGTGTTTGTAAACAAGTATTTGTTTTGAGTATGTTTTCAGTTCTTTTGGGTATGTCTAGGAGCAGAATTGCTGGATCATGTGATAATTCTATGTTTAACTTTTTGAGGAAACACCTAACTACTTTTCATAGCTAGTGAGTGCATCACTTTACATTTCTACCAACAATAAATGGGGATTCCAGTTTCTCACCAACACTTGGCATTTTTCATTTAAAAAATTATGACTATTCTAGTGGGTGTGAAATGGTACCTTATTATGGTTTTGATTTGCATTTTCTTTTTTTTTTTTAATTTAAGTTTATTGTTGTTGTATTACATCCATCCTCTTTTTGCTCCCCTCTGTCCCCCTCCCCAACCACCCATTCCCCCCAAAGTCAATCCCCACTGTTGTTGTATTTTCTTAATAACTACTGATACTGATACTTTTTTCATGTGCTTATTGGCCATTTGTATGTCCTTTTTGGACGAATATCTTTTCAAATCCTTTGCCTATTTTTTAATTGGGTTGCCTTTCTTGAGTTGTAAGAGTTATCTTAATATATTCTGGGTACTAGGCTCTTGTCAAATATATGATTTGCAAATATTTTTGAGTGCAAATATATTCTTTAGCTTGTTATTTCACATTCTTGGCAGTGTTTTTTGATGTAGTTTTTCATTTTGAGGTAATTTCAATTTATCAACTTTGTCTCATGTGTTTTTAGTGTCATAGCTAAGAATTTACTGTCAAATCAAAGGTCATAAAAACCACTATTTTCTCCTAAGAGTTTTGTTGTTTTAGCCCTTATATTTAGGTGTTTGATCGATCCATTTGAGTTAATATTTGTGTATGGTGTGAGGTAGTAGTCCGATTTCATTCTTTGGATACCATTTTTGAAGAAACTATTCTTTCTGCATGAAATGGTCTTGGTACCCTTGCCAGAAATCACTTGGCCACAGGTATATGGGTTTATTTCTGGACTCTCAGTTCTATTCCATTGATTTGCATGTCTGTCCATATTTCATTACTGTTTTTTTGATTACTATAGCTTTGTGGTAAGTCTTGAAGAAAGTGAGAGTTCTTAAACTTTGTTCTCCTTTTTCAGAATTGTTTTGACTATTCAGGCCTCCTTGAGAGGGATTGAATTGAATTTTTATGTTGCTTTGGACAGTATGCCATCTTAACAGTATTAAAGTCTTCCATCCATGAGTATGTGATGTCTTTCCATTTATTTAAGTCTTCAATTTCTTTCAGCAATGTTTTATAATTTTCAGCATACCAGTGTTTCCACCTTTCTGGTTAACTTTATTCTCAGGTTTTTTTTGAACGCTATTGTAAATTGAATGTTGTCTTAATTTTGTTTATGAATTGTTTATTGCTGGTGTATAGAAACACAGCTGATTTTTTTGCGTTGATTTTTTTACCCTGTACTCTTGCTGAATTTGTTATTGGAACTAGTAGGGTTTTTGTTTTTGTTGTTTTTTAAAAGATTTTATTTATTATTGTTAGAGAGGAAGGCAGGGAGGGAGGAAGAAAGGGAGAGAAATATCAATGTATGGTTGCCTTTCACCTGCCTCCAGCTACAGAGCTGGCTGGAGACCTGGCTTGCAACCTGGTTTGCAACCTGGTTATGTGCCCTGGCTGGGGAATTATTTTTTCTTTTCTTTTCTTTTTTCTTTTTTCTTTTTTTAGTGCTTTGTAATTTTCCTTATATAGACCACCATGTCACATGAGAATAGAGATAGTTTTACTACTTCCTTTCCAATTTGGATACCTTTTATTTTTTTTCTTGTTTCATCAAACTGGCTAGAACTTCTAGCACAATGATGAATAACAACCATGGTGAAAGTGGGCATCATTGTCTTGTTTTTTTATGTTAGAGGGAAGGACTTATACTTTTACCATTGAGTATTAGGTTAGTTACGGGTTTTTCATAAAATGCCCTTTGTCCTGTTGAGAAAGTTTTCTTCTATCCCTAGTTTTCTATGTGTGTGTGTGTGTGTGTGTGTGTGTTTTGAAAGGGTTTTGGGTTTTGTCAAATGTTTTATTTTTAATTCATTAAGATTATTTATTTTTACTCATCCTATGTAAATGTGATATATTATATTGATTCACTTTTGCATGTTGACTCCCCCTTGCATTCTTGGGATAAATACCACTTGATCATGGTGTATAATCCTTTGAAAATGCTCTTTGGTTTGGTTTCCTAGTATTTTGTTGAGGGTTTTTTGCATTGATATCCATGAAGGATTTTGGTTTGTAGTTTTTTTGTAAATTTCTCTGGCTTTGGTATCATATTTGTCTCAAAGAATGAGTTAGAAGTGCTCTGTATTCTATTTTTTGGAGGAGTTTGAAAAGGGTTGCTGTTAATTATTTTGATTACTTATTCAGTCTCTTCACTGTAATAAGTCTATTCAGATTTTCTAGTTCTTGAGTTTGCTTAGGTAATTTGTGTGTTTTAAGGAATTTGTTCATTTCATTTAAGTAATTAATTTTTTGATGTATCATAATCCTTTGTATTTCTATAAGATTAGTTATATTCCCACTTTCATTTCTGATTTTAGTTCAGTTTCCTCTCTAGTTTTACTAATATTTACTGAAATACTTTATTTCTTTATGGCTTGAAGTTACTGTGTGGTGTGCTTTGATTTCAGCCTGAAGGACTCCCTTTAATATTTCTTGTAAGGCAAGTTATTAACAGTGCATTCCCATCACTTTTGTTTACCTTGGAATGCCTTCATTTCTTTCTCATTTTTGAAGGGTAGTTTTACCAGATATAGAATTCTTAGTTGGCACATTTTTCTTTCAGCATTTTTAACATGTCATCCCACTTCTAGCCAGCCTTCATGGTTTCTGATGAGAATTTGTTAACCTTATGGAGGATTCCTTGTAACTGATGAGTTGTTTTGTCAGGATTCTCTCTTTGTCTTTCAGCTGTTTGATAATAATGAGTCTCAGTGTGAATCTCTTGCTTATCTTCCAGGGAGTGTATTGAACTTTTTGGGTGTGTAGCTTCATGTCTTTTGTTAAATTTTGGAATTTTTCAGATATTATTTTAAAAAATATTATTTCTCTTCCTTTCTTTTTTTCCTCTCCAGGATTCCTGTTGTGTATGTTGTTATGCTTGGTGGTATAAAAGGTCCATTAGGCTTCTAAAATTTTCTTCTTTTTTCTTTTCTTCAGACTAGATAATTTCATTTGACTTATCATAAAGTTCATTTATTCTTTCTTATGTTTTCTGAAATGTGCTTTTGAAACCCTCCTGAGACTTTAAAAATTTTAGTTATTGTTCTTTTCATCCTCAGAATTTGTTTGGTTTCTTTTTATAATGTTTTTCTGTATTGATCTTCTCTGCTGAGACATGATTTGCATGGTTCCTCTTAGCTCTTTGTCTTATTTTCCTTTAGCTCTTAAAACATATTTAAGACATTTTATTTAAAATATTTATTTAAACTAAAAATGTCTGTTTCCTCAGATACAGTTTCTATAAATTTCTTCTGGAGTGGATCATATATTTTTGTTTCTTTACTTGCTTTGTAAATTGTTTTTTGTTGACAACTGGAAATTTTGAATAATGAGGTATCAGGAAATCATATTCTTTTCTCAGTTTCATTTTTTTTTGTTGCTTGCTGTGGACTGTGGCTTTTATTTATTTAGGCATTTAAAAAAAAACAATTTTTGTAAAACCTATATTTGTCATGTATGTTCTGCAAAGTCTTTTTTCCTTTAGCTTGTGTTCAGCTAGTGTTTCTTTAAAAAATTTTTTTAAAGATTTTTAAATTTATTATTATCAGGGAGAGGGGAAGGGAGAGAGGCAGAGAGGGAGATAGACATCAATGTATGGTTGCCTTTCACCTGCCTTCCAGCGACAGACCTGGCTAGAGACCTGGTTTGCAACCTGGTTATGTGCCCTGGCTGGGAATCGAACCAGCGACCTTTGGGTTCACAAGCCAGCACCTTTTCCACTGTGCTACCAGCCAGGACTTCAGCTAGTGTTTCAATAAAGAATTCCTTGACTGCCAGGGGCCAAAATAAATAAATAAATAAATAAATAAAATAAAACAACAAAAGAGCAAAAACAACAAGAAGAAAATGATAAACATTTCACAGTGTTTGCTATTTGTCTATGTTTTGGGGCATCCCTTCCTCAATTTTTACTTCTTGCTTATGTTGAGCCTTGAGATCAACTAGAGGTGAAAGCTTAGGGTATTCCCAGGTCTCAGAATACATGTCCTGCCCCAAGCATTCATATGACTTTCTAAATTCCATAGTATAGGTGGTGCTTTTGAATGCCCCAATTTCCCAAGAAATTTTCTCCCCAGCTTGCAGTGCGTACTATTATTTGCCTCTACTATAATTTGCCTCAGCTGGCAACAAGTTTGAGATACGTATATAATATAAAACATATTATATATATATATATTTATATATTAGATTTTATTATTTTCAGAGAGGGGAATGGAGAGAGACAGAGAGGGAGAGAGAGACATCAATGTATGGCTGCCTTTCACCTTCCTCCAGCTACGGACCTGGCTAGAGACCTGGTCATGTGCCGTGGCTGGGGAATCGAACCAACGAACGTTGGGTTTGCAGCCAGGGCTATATATTTCTTTTTAGGAATGTTTCCTTTTGCACTCTTGGTTCGAGTTGGGTGAAGGAGATAAGCACCTCATATCAGTCCTTGAGGCAGTCCCAGATAGGTCAAAACAAGCACAACTTTTTGAGAAAAAGATGTCTCCTCTTTCCAGAACTGGAGACCAGTGTCCTAACTAAGAATATTGGCTACACTCTTTTAGACTACCCCTGAGCCAAGTTGGTAGACTGGACAAAGGAAAATAAAAATGCCTTGAAACTTTCCTATTGTTTTAAAGTTGCCTTTTTAACAATACTGTGTTTGCTTGTTTGTTGTAAAACTTGGACTTTTTATAGAGTTATGAGAAACTTGAGAGGGAACCAAAGGTGGAAGCCACAGTGTATCCAGGGTATCTGAAAATCTTTGCTTGAATTTTTAATTTCTGTGAGGGATTGGCCATTGGCCTTTGGAGTTACCCACTTTTTTCTGTTGATTGCACAAGTGAAAGTGAGATAAGTTTTGAAATGTTGAGTTTGTGGTGTCTATAAGGAGGCCCAGTGTACATGTTCTTCAGATAAGTTAGATATGAGTTTGAATCTTTTCTTTCTTAGGGAAGCCTAAGCTATAGATATTGGGAAGTAATCAGCTTATTATGGAAAATACAAGGTAAAATAGTATCATCCTGGAGGGTCCCATGGAATATCAAAGAGCACAATGGAGACGGAGAACTAATGGTCACAGTACGAGGAAAACCAGGAGACTATGGTAAGAAGTAGAGTTGCAAAGAGAGCAGAATGATTTCTACTGGGAAGATGAAACTTCTCTAATAAGATGAAACTGAAATAAGGTATCCTTAGTATAAATCGTTTCAACAGAATGGTGACATTTGAATGGAAATAGGAGAAGAATTGGATAGTAACTGGAAGGTGATGCAATTTTTTTTTCTTTTAAGTTGGCACAGGATTTGGACACATTAGGTTAAAGTGGTAGGAGGGCCTGTGGAGAGGACAGAGTAAAACAGGCATGAATGAATGAGAGGGATACAGGAATAGAGTTAAGAGCACAGATAGAATTGGCTTTCATTAGATGGTGGACATTACTTTTTTTTTTTTTTTTAATTTTTATTTTTAAGTCTGGAGATAAGGTGAGAGATGAATGAGGATTTAGAGAAATTTGTCTGGGAATTGGAAAGCTGAGGGAAAGTGCACTGCATGGATTAACTTCTTTTTGATAAAGTAGGAAAAGTCATTTATTAAGAGTTAGGTTACAGTAGACTTTGAGGGGAGTGATAGAGGGGTGTGAGGTTAACTCAGTTAGAATGAAGAACAGGTAGAGTGGGAGAAGATGAGTGTGAGGGCTGTGTGAGTGTGTGAGCTGAGAAGCTGTGGTGTTAGAATGAAAAATTTGAATTTTACTTCAAAGGTTGAGCAGTTCCAAATGATGAATAATAAAGTCCAGGATGTGGCCCTGGGAGTTGGTGAGTCAAAGTGAAATGGAGCTAAAGGTTATTGGTTTTAAGGAGGTCAGAGAACTGTAAGACTAAAATGTTGGTTGAATTTCTTCTGTGCTCCCTGAAGACTGAGTCTTGTGCCAACATTTTTAATGAATGTGGACGATTATTAATATTAGTTAATGAACAACAGTGGATAAAGCCTTGCCAAGTTAGTTTTTCTTAGATAATTAGTTGATTCCTATGGAGATAAAGCTATGGTCAGTTTATTTGGAAATTAGCAGATATTAAGTTAAGAAAATGAAACCCAAATAAGTACTGTTCATACTGTTAATTTATTCTGCAAACATTTACTGACTGCTTTTTTGGGGCCTTGAAGTTACTCACAGCCTAGGAGAGGAGACAAACATCTAAACAGGTGAAATTCATACAGTTTGCTGGGAAGTGGAATAGTGGGACACCTCTGAAAATCCGTTGGAATGGGAAACCATCATAACTTATTCTTAAATGTGTCCTTTCATTGTATATATTTTCTTTATAATTATTTGATGCAAAAGATCTCAGACAACACAAAAGGTATAGATAATATATATTCATGTACATGGCATGTAGTTTAAGAAATAAAAGATTCCAAATGCAATTGAAAGCGTTCTGTGTTTCCTTCCCTAATTCCATTCCCTTTTTACTTTCTCCTTCATCTCACACTGAATCATCCACATGAATTTTTTTAGTTGTAAATGTTAAACCTTTTTTTTTCTTTTAAATTAATGATTTATTCATTTGCATTTCCTTCCTTTCCCTTGAACAACCTCTCAAACTGAAGAGAAGTGTTAAGTTCTACAGCTGTGTTGGACTGCACCTCGTCAGCCAGTGATACATGGTAGGGAAAGATGGCAGCAAAATGATTCGTTATGCTTTATTCTAAATTCTGTTAGAAAAGCAGTTTTCACCTCACTACAGCAGTTTGCCCTTCACTAAATTTTATCTTATTTATACCAAATGTTCACTCACATGTTGAAAGAACTGTGTACTGGAAAGTGAAAAGACCTATAGTTACCCATATTTCCTAAACTCAGCTGTATTTTTCTTTTTTTTTTTTTTTAATTTTATTGTTGTTGTATTACATCCATCCCCATTTTGCTCCCCTCTGTTCCCCTCCCCACCCACCCATTCCCCCCAGAGTCAATCCCACCTGTTGTCCATGTCCATGGTTCCTTTATACTAGGTTCTTGTCTAAACTGCTCCCCTTCCTTGCCTCTGCCTCCCCGCTTCCCCCTGTATATGTTAAACCTTATAAACTTTTTCATACTGTTGTAATCTTTCTGCAATTTGCTTTTTTACCAGCTCAACATTAACTAAGAATTTTCAACATTGATATATTTAGCTCAAGTTCACTTTTTCCTGCTGTATAGTTTTCTATTACATGAATATTTTGGAAATTTTATTGTTCCTGATGGTAGATGTTTAAATTGCTCTAGTTTTTTGTTTTTTTTTTTTAATAAAGTGATGTTATAAATGTTCTAGTACATCTTTTTGAGCTTAGTTATTAATTAGTTATTAATTGCTGTGTAAGAAATCACCCCAAAGCTGAGCAACTTGAAACAACAGATGTTTATTATCCCACAGTTCCTGTGGATTAAACATCTAGGTACAGCTTAATTAGGTACCTCAGGGTTAGTCTTTCACAAAATGACAGTGGGCCTGTAGTCACACCTGGGGGTGTGTTTGCCTCTCTGCTCACTCACGTGGGTATTGGCTCACCTCAGGTTCTCATGGCTATTAGCCAGAGATATCAGTCCTTCTGTATGTGGTACCTCCATAATGCAACTAAAAATGTGGTGGCTGGCTTCCTGCAGAGTAAATGAGCAAGTGTTTGAGAAGGGAATCCAAGGTGGAAGCCACAGTGTATCTGTAGTCTAATCTTGGAACCCCATTACTTCTGTCATTTTCTGTTGGGTATGAGGGAGTCTAGTCCACACTCAAGGTGGGGAGATTACATAAAGGTATGAATAGTAGGAGATGAGGTCATTGGAGGTTTTCTTAGATGCTGCCTACTACTTTGGGTCGTGTGTTACACATCATCAGTTCTACTAGACATTGTGAGTAAATACTCTTCCTGATGTGACTATTCTAATGCGTACTTTCCTAAAAATAAGACTTAAACTTTACTGCTGTTTAAAATAGGAATTGACATCAGTGATTTATGTGTCAGAGGCTTATTTGTTAGTGTTCAATATTGGGATGGAATTGTGGGAGTTCTAGGTTTGTGTCTATGTATTGCCAGTTTGTATGCCTGGTTGGAAGTATTTGTTTATTTTGTTACCTAGATTTAACTAAATTAATGCTTATAAAATATACAAGTTATCTAAGAAGCATCTGCAAAGAAAAGTGTGGATTAAAATAAGAGAAATAATGCAGACATATGTTAGGAAAATGGGAGGACTAATATAAACTCTTTGCTGTGTGTATGAGGGAAAATAATTATGAACTTTAATGTTGACAGAAAATCAGCAAAAACTTGAAAAGCAGAGACCACTTTATAATTTAATTATAGACTTAATAATTTTAATTTTTGTATTTATAATTTACCATTGTTGTAACAATGAACCTCATCCTAACTGTATATACAGAAGTGGGTAAAAGTAGGTTTACGGTTGTTCATATGGAAAATAATACAATAATTAAAAATAATAATACAAGACTAAACTCTGTGTTCCATATACTCGTAACTGTAAACTTGCTGTTGCCTGCCCCTGTATCGTGTTAAAACATTAGCTAAAGTAGTACACACAGATACACACACACACACACACACACACACAGACACACACATACATTGGGAGGTGCATAATTGAATTTGTAGACTATTCTGTTAGCATCCTAGAGGCATGCAAAGAATACTCTGGGAGTAAAGAGGAAGGAGCAACTGGCTGCCTTAAGATGTCAGCAAATTCTTCATGAAGAAGGTACATTTTGAACTGGGTCACAAAGAATGGATAGGAATCTAAATGACAGAAAAGGGTAAGGAAAGCATTTTTGGCAGAAAAAACAGCATTTACAGTGAAATAGATCCTTCAAGGTATGGCTTTTTGAAGAGTAATAATAACTTCCTTAGGTGGTTAGAATGGTAATTTTGGGAGAGGTAAAGGAAGATGATAAAGGTACAGAATGTAGGCTCCTAGAGGTAGCGGAGATCAGTTAAGTAGGACTGGCATGAACCTCTAGAATTAAGAAGATTTTAATTTTTATTCAAAAAATTTTAACTAGATTTAATTGAGTTTGCTATTGTAGGTATCCTGATACCCACCCCCAGAATCCCCTGCTCCCTCAGGCAATTTCCCCCCCACCCCTGCCACATTATTCATGTTCATGGGTTCTGTCTTTGTTCTTCAGATTAAATCTGTTATTCAGATTTAATTGTTGATTGATTTGTATTTTTGCCATTTTATTGTTCATAGTTTTAATATTTTTTTCCTTAAATAAGTCCTTTAATATTGGGGGTCTGCATGTCATATAATAATGGTTTGGTGATGATGAATTCCTTTAGTTTTTTCTTGTCTGAGAAGCACTTTATTTGCCCTTCGATTCTAAGTGAGATCTTTGTTGGGTAGAGCAACCTTGGCTGTTGGTCATTGCTTTTCAAGACGTTGAATTTTTTCTGCCAATCACTTCTAGCCTGCAAAGCGTTTTTTGAGAAATCAGCTGACAGTCTTATGGGAACTCCTCTGTAGGTAATTTTTCTCTTGCTGCTTTTAAGATTCTTTGTCTTTATCCTCTGGTATTTTAATTATGATGTATCTTGGAGTAGGCCTCTTTGTATCCGCCTTGTTTGGGATTTACCATACTTCCATGACTTGCATATCTATTTCCTTCATCATTAGGGAAGTTTTCTTTCATTATGCTTTGCTTTCAAGTAGATTTCCAATTTCTTGCTCTTTTTCTTCTCCTTTTGGCTCCCCTATGATGGAAATGTTGGACCTCTTGAAGTTGTCCTAGAGGCTGCTTATACTATCTTCATTTTTTTTTATTCTTTTTTCTTCCTGTTATGCTGATGGGTTGTTCTTTGCTTCCTTATGTTCCATATCATTGATTTGATTCTTCATCTACTCTACTGTTGTTTCCCTGTAAATTGTTCTTTATTTCAATTAATGCATCCTTCATTTCCAACTGGATCTTTTCTATGCTGTTGAGGTCCTCGCTAAGTTCCTTGATCATTCTTATAACCACTGTTTTGGGGTCTGCATCTGATAGGTTGCTTATCTCCTTCTTGTTTAGCTCTTTTTCTGGAATTTTGATCTGTTCTTTCATTTGCGCCATGTTTCTTTGTCCACTTGTTTTGGCAGCCTTCCTGTGTTTGTTTCTATTTATTAAGTAGAGCTGCATTGACTCTGTGTCTTAGTAGTGTAGCGTAATGTAGTATGTGACCTGTAGGATCTGGTGGCATAGCCTCTCTTATCACACAAGTTGGGTACTCAAGGTCCAGCCCTTTTTTGTGAACTGAGTACACCCTCCTCTTGCAGTTGAGCCTTAGTTGCTGTTGGCAGGTCAACGGGAGGGATTTGTCCAGGCCAGTCAGCTGCAAGGACTGGCTGTGACCATTGACCTCCAACCTCTGCCCTCCATGGTATAGGGGCAGAGTGGTGGTGCTCCCATGTGGTTTGTAGTTGTCCACTGAGTGCTCTGGTCCTGGGGATTCCTGGTTCTGCAGGTCAAGGTCAGCCCCTACCTGGTTTTGCCCAGGGCTGCCCTTCCTGAGGCATAAAGCAATCTGAGATGCTGCTACTTGTGCTGGGCGTGGAGATTCCCAGGTGAAGCCAAGCTGTGAATGTAGGCTGCTGCCGCTAGTGTCAGGCCTGGGGTTCCCTTAGGCAGCTGGTGCATATTTGATGGGATTTAGGAAGTTGTGAAGCCTGAGCCAAGACCAGCGATTCACGTGGAAAAGCAGCTCGTGTGGCCAGTAAGTTGGGAGGGATGGAGCCTCTGGGGGTCTCCAGGGTGGGTCTAACAGAATTAGCTAGGTTGTTGGAGTCAGATATGGCACTAGCTTGTCTGCTTAGTCTGGGTGGATTTTTGATGGTTCTGAGTGATGGTTCTATAGTCTAGCTGTAATTTTAATGTGGTTGTGCAAAGAGGTGAGCCATGCCTGCCTATGCTGCCATCTTGACAGGAAGTCAAAGACTTTTTTAGTACTCTGATTGGAAAGTGGTAGTCAGGCACTATAGTGTTACCCTTTTTAGGTCCAGACTTCAAAAGCCAGGCTCAGATTATAATTCCTGATGATGGTGAGCCATTTCAGACTATTGTTTTTCTTTTTCATAAATGAAAAATTGAGAGGAGGTAATTATATTACTATTACTTAAATAGCTTTATTGAGGTATGATTCACTTAAATTAACTGCACATATTTAAAAATTATGATAAGTTTTGACATACATGTATACTTTTAATCACTGCAGTTGAAAATGAACACATCTGTGTATTCACATGAACACATTTCTTTGTGCCTTTTGGATCTTTTTATTTTTATTTTTTTTAGTTTATTGGGGTGACATGATTAATAATATTGTTTCAAGTGTACAATTCCATAATACATCACCAGTGCATTACATTGTATGCTTACCATCCAAAGTCTCATCTCTTTTGGCACCATATACTTTGACTCCCTTTACCCTCTTCATCCTTTTACTACCCCTCTTCCCCTCTGGTAACCATCTGTGTCTGTGGATTTGTTTTTCTTGTTCATTTATTCATTTATTATTGCTTTTCTTTTTATATCCCACATGTGAGGGAAATCATGGTTCTTTTATTTTTAATTAAAAAAATATTTTATTTGTTTATTTTTAGAGAGAGCGGAAGGGAGGGAGAGAAACATCAATCTGTTGCCTTTTGTGTGCCCCCAACTGGAAGCCTAGCCCCAAAACCCAGGCATGTGCCCTGACCAGGAATCGAACTAGCGATGCTTAGGTTTGCAGGACAACACCCAATCCACTGAGCTGCACAAGTACAGGCGAAATCATAGTTCTTGTTCTTTTCTGACTGACTTATTTTGCTTAGCCTGATACTGTCAAGGGTCCATGCATATTGTCACATGGCACTATTTTATCCTTTCTTATGGCTGAGTAGTATGCCATTGTATATTAATACCATATCTTTATCAATTATTCATCAAAGGACACTTAGATTATTTCTATGTCTTGGCTAGCTTGAATAATGCAATGAATATAGGGGCATGTATATATGTATATATATATATATGCGCGCACACACACACACATATGAAATAAATGTTTAAAAATATGGGGGGTAGATACCCAGCAGATTACTGGTCATTTGGTAGCTGTATTCTTAATTTTTTTGCCGTAGTGGCTGCACCAGTTAACATTCTCACCAGGAGTATATGAGGCTTTCTTTTTCTCTGCATCCTCTCCAGTACTTATTTCTTATCTTAATTGATAATAGCCATTTTGACATTTGTGAGGTGGTATGTTCTGGTTTTGATTTGCATTTCCCTTTATAGCTAGTGAAGTTGAGCATCTTTTTTGTATATCTGTTGAGTACTCATATGTCTTCTTGGGAAATGTGTCTATTCAGGTCCTCTGTCCATTTTAAATTGGATTTTAAAAAGATTATATGAGCAGCCCTGGCTGGTGGCACAGTGGATAAAGTGCTGGCCTGCGAACCCAAAGGTCACTGGTTCGATTCCCAGCCAGGGCACATAACCAGGTTGCAAGCCAGATCCGTGGCTGGAGGCAAGTGAAAAGCAACCATACGTTGATGTCTGTCTCTCCCTCTCTGCCTCTCTCTCTTCCCCTCTCTCTGAAAATAATAAATAAAATCTTAAAAACAACATGCAAGTTGAAAAAAATAGTAAAATAAATTTCTGTGAACCCATATCAACCCAACTTATATGTGTGATAACATTTTTAATCATATTATCATAATGTTTACACTTTTGCTTACTTAAAGATACAGTGCTTTCTTGCAAAAGTCTGATTACATGAATTCCTTATTTTACAAATCAGGAAATTAAAACTGGTGAAATTGTATTACTTGAAAAAAAATTTTAATTGTGGAAATGTGGGAGTTGATAGAGACCAAAAACCATATTTTCCACTTTTATGTTTACTAGATTCTTCCTGTGTTGACTAGCAGTATGGCCATCACCTGGGATTTCATTAGAACTGTATTATCATGCCCCACTCCAGACCTAGTGAATCAGTAATTGTATTTTAATAAGATACTCAGGTATCCACACACACGTTCAAGTTTGAGAAACACGTAGTATGAGGGCAGTTTGCCTCTTTGGGCAACGTGAAATATTAAAATGTTTCTTGAACTGAGGTAGGTGAAAGGGAAAAAGAAAATTGGAAACCTGACTTTATATATTGCTTAGTTGCTGTTATTAAATGGTGCCCTGAATAGTTCTATGAGAAGTTAGCTCTTAGCTTTCCCTAGTCACCATTTTCAATTTATAAATAAAAAAAGATTCTGTTGATAAAATAATAAGTATTGTAGACCCATTGGTGTTTTTTTCCATGAGTATGTTTGAATTGCGAAGAGAAGTAGAAGCTGTGTTTTTTTTGTTTTTTTGTTTTTTACAGTCCCATAAGTTGATTGAGAAAAACCCAGTCTCTTCTCCCTGCTTCCTTAATTCCAAAGATAGCAAAGTTGGGCAACCAGAAGGCAGAATTAAACACTGTTCAATGTGTATACCAAGGGAGGACCTCATGTTGTGTTCAATCTAGCTGGCTAGGAAACTGTTCTATTAGCCTCTTCCTAATGTTCGCACTGAATGAGCCATTACGTTTTGAAGGCAACACTGAATTCAGTATTGATGCATTCACTTACCAACTTTTCTGCCTCTGGCAGAACAGTCTTTTACTAATGGCAGTGTACAAACAGCAGCCACTGGCTTTATCCTCACTCTAAAGGAAGCCTTGTGATATTGCTACTTTGCCATATTCCTTATATGTTTGGGCCTCACTATAATTCCATTCTTTGTGTCCTGTTATAATTCTATTCTTTGTGCCCATGCTCCAGAAGCATTTTCTAGATGATTGTTACTTGTTAATGGAAACCCTTTTGGTATGGTCCTAGGTAAAAACCTGTGCAGGATTGAAATGGGTTTTGAGGTGTATTATGTTATAGTAAGATATTAGTATCTTAGCAAAGAGGAAATACCCATGTTGTTCTTTTGATTTGTAATGTTTTCACATATAGCACTTAGCTGGTATATCTCTACCTTTCAGAGAATGGTTTGGCAGGTGAAAAAAACATTTTAGATTCAGAATTTAATAAAAGAGATTTTACCGGTCCTTTTTACTGTTGTCGTATTCTTTTTGTTTAAAGCATATGCTCTGGAGTTAACCAGTAAAGTAAATAATTCCAGTTTTACTAAATCCATGGGTCCTCAGAGTCTGGTATGTACTCAAACAATCATACACAACATATAAACTGCAGTGATTCTGATGATGCCTTATTGTATCTAAAGAAACCCATATATCAGATCTCATAGTTGTTAATGGAGGGCTTTACCCAGTAGAATTATTTCACTGGCATTGACACTGTGCGAATATGAACCATTCCTAACAGGACAAATTTCATTTTAAAATTAATGGAGATTTTCAAAGTAATTTCAAAAATGTAAAATAAACCTTTAATATATGAGGCTAAAAAATATGAAGTGCTAACACTTTTAAACATTGTATTTGAGTTATGATATGAGATAGACATAGCAGTCGTAACATACAGCTATAGTGAGCAGTTGAAAGTTTGTATGTTCACGGTTTTGAGCCATTTTCAGTATGATAGACCAAGCCCTCTTGCATATTTTGGATTATCTGTACTTAATTTCAGCCTTGGCTCTTAAGCTCTAAAGTCTAGGCAGCATTTTTGCAGTGGTCCACATGTCTGTTTTATTTGTGATATTACAATTAGTAATAAGTAGTGAAAATATGGTTAATATGGGAATAGCTCAGATCAGAATTAGAAACTGCACTTGGCATGTATTCAATTCACTGCCTGGGGTTAAAGTCCAGAGCTATAGATAGCAGATCTTCACCTTCTTCTCCTGGTATTCTAGCTTTACTGATTATTTGAAACCGTAGCAGTTAATATGCTTTAGCCTTTGCTTTTACTGACGAGAAATGGATCTTATACTTATATCACCAGGTTTCAAAACTATTTACACTAAGTGGGATGGTTTACTACCTCAGGGATAGTGCATTAAGCCTATTGCTCTTGAGAATCCATTTTCATCTCTACTCTCCAATTGATGGGACAGATATGACAAGCCTTTAAAGTTGAGTGGAAATTTTCTGTGGGGCGGGCTATTGTATTAAATTGTTCCTTACCACCACCATGGATGTTGTAAAGACTTGTGAGTGGGTAGCCTATGGCTAAGAAAAGAGATATATTGTCTGCAGTAGGGAGGCTGTAAGGTCTAATATATAGGGAATAGTTTTCTTCCCGTCTCCCCACTATTTTCTTCTTTAAATCACAATGCAAGTCCAACCACTCCAAAGAGGTTTTCTTGATTAACCAACATCAGAAAATGCTGGGTTCTTCATATTGTGTAATGCTGTGAGGTCTTTATTGTTATTTTTATTATTTTTTTGCTTAATCCTCTTCCCCTTTCCACCCAGCCCCCTAGAAGTCTTCTTGAAAGAGAACTGTATAGTCATTATACATGTAATTCCTAATTTGCACCAGTATATTTTTATATTTAGGTTTACCGTAATTAAACATTTAGGTTAGTGTGTTTGTTGAGTGTTGTTTGTGAGGAGGCAAGATTACCTAATTAATATGTATGCCCCTCACCAATAATTCTTAGTTGAAAACACTGTTACCATTATGCTGAAGATCATTAATTTACCTCTCATTTCTGTTCATTTTTTAAAAAATATTTTATTTATTATTTTAAGAGGGGAGGGGGGAGAGAGACATCAATGTATGGTTCACCTTTCACCTGCCTCTAGCTATGCACATGACTGGAGACCTGGCTTATAACCTGGTTATGTGCCCTGGCTGGGAAATCGAACCAGCGACCTTTGGGTTCACAGGCCGGCACCTAACCACTGTGCCACCAGCCAGGGCTCTGTTCATTTTTTAAATATGTAGAATTTATAATAATATAGTGACTAAGAAAAATGTTATGAGACATTGATATACAATGCCAAAAGACAAAAAAATAAAATAAGCTTTCAAATGAAATGACTATAACATTAAAGATCATGGATTCTTTTTTAAGGACTTACTTGGAATTAAAAAAAAATAAGAGTTTTGAAATGAGGTAGAAGTTTCCAGTGACATTTAAATTACTAATCAATAAATATTTTTTAATGAGTGCTTCTCTTTTACCTGCTGGAATTAATTATATGCTCTAAATGACACACTAGAGACACAAAAATTTGTTCTAACTTAACCCTTCTGCCATTGAACTTTAGTTTTCAGAATGCCCTCATTTAGAATTTTTTTAACAGCTCCTGGACTTGATCACTGTTACCTTACCTCTAATCAAGGTGAGTTACTTAATTCTTAGAAACTCAGCAACACACTTAACCATGTTTGTAAAGATCAGGAATTCTTAAGGAGGATTTAATATGCTTCCCTCTCCAGATGTAGGTAAGTAAGTGATCATAAGCAAAATGTTTTAAGATAACAACAACACCAAAATTCTTCTGTAGAATCAAGAAATACTCTAGAATACGCAGCCAGGCATAAGATAACTTATTTATCACAGACTCCAAGAAACAGCAACTGATTTCACTTTTGTTGGCCCTCCTGCTAATTCAGATTTCTATGTGACTTTTAACAATATATTTCTGGGGAACAAAGTCTAATGTAGTTTAAGTGCAAACATATGTTTCTGTATATTAAGCAAGTATCTTGATACATTATTACTACTTGAGCTAAAAACAGTCATCTGTCAGTGAACTAAAAAGGTACAAAGTTCATAGTAATTCTTAGATAGCTTAGTAATTACCTAGACAGCTTGTTAGAAAAGCTGTTTAAATCTAGGATTATGAAATACACTGATGGCTATTTTACTCCCATGGAGTTTCAAAAGATTGTTAGTATGTTTGTCTATAATTATACCCAGGTTCTCAGAGTCCTCATTAATGAAATTTATATTCTATACCAGAATTGATATCACTTATAAATTGTACTGACTCCCTGCCATCGCCACCCATCTTTTGGTGTTGATTAATGAACCACACTTTTTTGCCTTTTCCTCCCTTACTCTCTCTTTCTTTCTCTTTCTTTCCCGCCTTCCTTTCCTTTCCTTTCTTTCTCTCTCTTTCCCTCTCTCTCTTTCTCTTTCTTCCTTCATTCCTTCCTTAAAGATTTTATTTGTTTATTTTCAGGGGGAGGGGAAGGGAGAGAGAAAGAAAGGGAGAGAACCATCACTGTGTTTGAGAAATATGATCCGTTGCCTCTTCCATACCCGAGCTAGGGACCTGGCTCACAATGTAAGCATGTGCCCTCACCAGGAATCAAACCTGTGGTCTTTGTTTTATGGGAGGATACCCAACCCACTGAGCCACACCAGTCAAGGCTTTCCTCCTTTCTTAAAAAGGAAGGAAGAGGGTATAAGGAGGTGGAAGAGAGAAAGAAATTAACTCTATAAAAACAGAAATTTTAATGTGTTATTGAAATTTTCTAATTATTGTTTTATTAAGTCATGCCTTTAGGTGTTCCTCCAATACATACATGAATTTACAATAGCAGCTGTAGTAGTTGAAAGGCCATCTTTTAAAAGCCAACTCCCAATTTGTTTAACTAGATTATTTTCAATAATATATACCCATACAATACCATAGTATTACCTTTATAAAATGACTACTAGAACAAACTTTATTCTTCTAAGGTTTTATTTCCTTTCCTAAAAATACTTAATTTAGTGTTTTTATTTCCTAAGTTATTTGTAGTTGTTTATCTGTTGTTTAGTATTCAGAAAACTACACATCTCTATTCTGATCTTAAATCACCATTTAGCTCCATCTTAAATGTTTCAGTTATTTCTTTGTTCTTTTCATAAATTGGTGATACATTACAGATCAGAGTGCAAAATGTAGATGGGTAGACATGACATTAATTAAACAAGCAATAGTCTTTTGTACCCCAGAAAGGGTTTGTCTACTACTTAAATATGAACATTTTTTTTTCCTCTAAAATATTATTACCTATAGTCTTTTCTTTACTAAGTCATCCTGAAGAATTAATGGTGTAGGCAACATTTTCTTTTCCTGGGTATGGATATAATTAGATAAAGATGTGTAGAGTAGATTACTAGCAGGTAATTTTGAAAGGCCTATATGAGTAAGTTTATAGAGTGAGATAAAAATGTCATTAGCTTGAAATTTAGTAGTAATTTTATGTTTATAACATGTTTGTTAGACAAAACTTTGTTTTTATATCCTTCCAAATGTCAGGAAGAACTAACTGTACTCATTAAATTCACTTCCAATTTTTGTCACTTTATTTTTTACGTTCAGTATGTTTTTCTTGATTCCTTCTTGGGAGGCAAAACTTGACAAATCAAGTAACTCCATTGTTTCAGTGATACTTACTGTTTTGTCATTATTAACTTAAATTATTGTGACAGTAACAATTGTAGTACTAAACACTGAAAGATACTTGAGGTTAAAATTTTAATAGTAGATCACTAGATATTAACATCACAGTATTTGGTTCCTGCCTTTTTTTTTTTTTTTTAAGATTTTATTTATTACTTCCAGAGAGAGGAGAAAGGGGAGAGGCAGAGAGGGAGACAGACATCAATGTATGATTGCCTTTCACTTTCCTCCAACTAAGGACCTGGTTGGAGGCCTGGCTTGCAACCTGGTTATCTGCCCTGGCTGGGAATCCAACCAGTGACCTTTGGGTTTGCAGGCTGGTGCCTGTCCACTGAGCCACCAGCCAGGGCTGGTTCCTGCTTTTAACTGTGGATTCAGTGATGCTTACTGATAGAGCTATTCTACTTCAAAGAAATTTATACTGAAAAGGTAAATAAGGCTGTGCTGCCAATAAGAGAACTTGGATATGTAGATAATGAAGATATGAGGTAATACAAAGTTAAATTAAGCTAGATATAGGTTCTTGTTTCAGATGCCTTAAGGCATGAAGTAGGGTGTATTTATTTAGGTGTGAGTTCTTTGGTGGTATATACTGTCCTAAGAAAGTCTTGGAAAGTCTTGCATTATAATGTTGATCAAGAATAAAGTCCTTTAATGTATGTATTAATCTTATAATCCCAGACTTTATATTCTAACAATAAATTATGCCAATAAAAAAGTAGTTGTTATACCTGCTATTCCTAAACAAAAGTTTGATAACTAGGACCACCCCAACACCTTAGGAAAAAAAACTGGTTGGGTTGGCTGCTGCCAGTGGAGAGGATGGTTCCCTTCTTGGGATTTTTTCCCCCTAGTTTCTTGGGATGTTTAGTAACTAATCATTTTCATGTGCAAGTTGTGTTCTTTTTCATTTAAAGGTTTTGGCAGTAACACTAATCTGAGCACTAAGAATGTAGGCATTCAATGAATATTTGTTGAATTGAATTTACACAGCTCTTTCTATTTCTTTATGAGCCTAGATAAAAATGCATTTTGTATATAGATTAATATGAACAATAAAATACCTTGTATATATTTCTGATTTTAAAGTACCTCTCTCTTTGTATCATTTCAACATTTTTGCAGGCTTCAGGCTGCTGAATTAGGCTGCCATGTCTTCAGTCAGCAAAATTCCATTGGTGTTATCTGTCCACAGAAGATACAATGCTTTATTCTAGCATAGGAAAAATTTTCCAGTCATTCTGTTATTTGTCTTGCCTACATCTCTGCTTCTCTTTATTTTATGTAGCTTTGGGAATAGCTGAAGAGAAAGATTTCCTTTGAAGATGAGTGTATGATTTCTAAGTGTTTTGATATATTTCCTACCATAGTTTTTTTTACTATTAACAGAAGACCCTAAAAATTACAAACATGTAAGAAGATGCTGTGCTTAATAAAGGTTATTACAAAAATTTTTCTTATAATTAGTGACATAAGTTATTGTGTACTGTGTTTTCTCATATTCCATATCTTTGAATTTGAAATTGGTAAATTCTCTAGCATTTCCCCTAATAGCTTACATGTGTTTTTCAAAATGACCTTTCCTGCACTCATATACCCTCAGTTTAAAAAATAATATTTTATTTATTTATTTTTAGAGAGAGGGGAAGGAAGGGAGAAGAGGAAAAGAAACATGCATTGGTTTCCTCTTGCATGCCTCTAGCCAGGCTCGCAACCCATGCATGTGCCCTGACCAAGAATCAAACAAGTTATATCTCAGTGCAGGATGACTCCCAACTCACTGAACCACACCAATAGGGCTACCCTTAGTTTAAAAAAAAAAAAATCTTCTTCCCTCTCTATTTATAGATCTCTATCTATATACACATATAAAATGTACATAGGAACATATAGGAGGCCTGTCCCAAAAGTACCAAGCCAATGTGTTACTTAAATAAGTTTGTGCTCAATATTTTTGGGACAGAAGTGTATACATACATATATATGCATATTCAGAATATTATTTCCTGAACTATATGTGATATGAGTAAGTTGCTGACATGCACTGTTAACACTAAAAACTTAGGTGTGTAGTAAAAAAAATCACAAGCCTTTTTTGTCACTGTTAAAAGTCTGACTTTATAAAAAAAATATTTTATTTTTATTTATTTTTAAAAAGATTTTATTTATTATTTTTCAGAGAGAGGGGAAGGGAGAGAGGAAAAGAGGGAGAGAAACATCAATATGTGATTGCTTTTCACTTGCCTCCAGCTGTGGACCTGGCTGGAGACCTGGCTTGAAACCTAGTTATGTTGCCCTGGCTGGGAATCGAACCAGCGACCTTTGGGTTCACAGGCTGCTGCCTTATCCATTGTGCCACTAGCCAGGGCCAAAATGTCTGACTTTTAAACAGATTTTTGGATTGGGGCTCATATCTATCATCTCGTTCAACTTTAGCACCTATCTTGTCCCCAGTAGTTTTTCCAGTACTGCTACCTTCATCATGAAGCTCCATGGGCTTTCCCAATTCAAACTTGGGCTTCTTCAGCACTTTGACTTACCTAACAAAGACATCATGAAGTGGATAAATAGATTGGCAAGACTTTTCCATCTATTTTCCAATGCTATCTGGAATTAATTTATTGACTGCTTCTTTCAAGGCATTTGCACCTATTGGGTAATTATTTCCATCATCTTTTGGATTTGGCAGATCTGTTAATGCTGAGTATAAGAGGTCTTCTGAATTTGTTGCAGTTTTTAGTAAAACCAACACAGAATAGATGAAGCAATACCCATCAGTATAGACAAAGCAAAAACCCATCACTAGGTAGTCTTGACATCAACATGCGCTTCAGTCATGATCTGCCATTTTTTGACCATGGAGCACATTTTGTTGCAAATGAGATCCATGCCATGGAAATTAGTCAGGCAGCTTTTGCATTGAACATCCTAAGTAATTAGTTTGAATTTTCTAAATGCAACTTCATCATTCTGCACATCAGCTAGGCTCACTTAAAAAACGTGACCCTTCAGAACTTCAGGTGTGATTTTGGTTACCCAAGCTCTTGTGCCTAGTGTTTTTCCAATGTTTCTTATTGAACGTAGTTGGTGCTTTCACATCATACCAATTTTTCCTAGAAAGTGGATCAAACACTTTATTCTTTGCTCTCTTTTTGCTGCCTTTTGTAAATCACCTGCTCTTGCCCACCACCGTGGTGCTGCTCAGAGAGCCAAAGGGGCGTTTTTAAAAACATTTATTTATCTTTAGAGAGAGGAATGGAGGGAAAAAGAAAGGGAGGAAACATTCCTTAGTTGCCTCTTCCATGCTCTCAACTGGGGACCTGGCCTGCAACCCAGGCATGGACCCTGACTGGGACATGTGCCCTGACTGGGAATTGAACCAATGACCTTTTATTTATTTATTTATTTATTAAATTTTATTGTTGTTGTATTATATCCATCCCCTTTTTGCTCCCCTCTGTCCCCCTCCCCACCCATGAACCAATGACCTTTTAGTTTGTAGGACAACACTCAATCCACTGAGCCACACCAGCCAGGGTTTATGTGCATATTTTTTTTTTTTTTTTAAAGATTTTATTGATTATTTTTAGAGAGAGGGGGAGAGAGAGAGGCAGATAGGAAGAGAGATATCAATGTATGGTTGCTTTTCACCTGCCTCCAGCTACAGACCTGGCTGGAGACCTGTATGTGCATATTTTTAAAAGATAAAGATATTTTTCTTTATAACCATATACAATGATTAAATCAGGAAATTAACAACATATTTTTATCTAGCCTATGGGCCTTACACAAATTTCATAAATTTCCCCACTAATAACAAAAAGAAAAACAACATTGTCTAGGATTCAAAGTAGGACCATGAATTACATTTAATTTTTCATGTCCCTTTAGTCTCCTTTAAGCTGAAACAATTCCTTAATATCCCTCTCTCTTTTTAAAATATTTTATTTATTGTTAAAGAAGGGAAGGAGAGAGGGAGAGAAACATCAAGAGGTTGCCTTTTGTACACCCCCAACTGGTGTACCTGCCATGCCTGAAACCCAGGCATTTATCCTGACTGGGAATTAAACCTGTGACCTATTGGTTTGTAGGCCGACACTCAGGCTACTGACCCATGCCAACCAGGCTTAATAGCTCTTTGTTTTTCATGACATTGACATTTTTAAAGAATATCATTTATTTTGTAGGAGATTCTTTAAACTCAAGATTTAAAAAGTATTCTCTTATAAATAGGTTATTATACATTTTTGGCAGGAACATAACAAAAATGTTTTGCTCTCAGTGATTAGATCAAGACTTGCATGATGTCTGTGTCACATTACTAGTGAATTAACTTTGATCACTACCCTCATGTTTTCATTTATTTTTTTTTCCAGTTTGTTGAGGAATAATTAGCATACAATAAACAGCACATATCTAGCTCCAGTTTTTAATGTAACTGGTGAGCAAAGTTAATGACTGTAAGAGTGTGGCTGTACAAATACTTTGTTTGAATTATTGGAACTTTATGAAATGTCAGGGCCATGTGCTAGCAGTGTAGGTTTGTACCTAGTCTAAGGGGATGATGAATAACTCAGGTAAAAGAACAGATTCTCTGACTTTGGAGTCTTTATCTAAACTGATGTTGGGTAACTTTGTTGTGACCATGCTCTTTAAAATGAAACTTGCTCACCTCCAGCTACGTTTGTTGTCATGAGTTATATTAGTAGCCCACTCTTAGACCTGTCTTATAGATAAAAACAAGCTATTATAGATGGTGAAGACTAAATATAGTATAGACTAGTGTATAATTAAATTTTAATTTATAAAGCAAATACAGACTTCATTTAATATTACATAGCTAAGAATTATTAAGGTTCCCTGGTCTGTATGTTTCTTGTAAGAGTACATAAAAATTAGAATTTCAGAGTATGAAGAGATTCTAACTGTTGCAATGTAGAGCTTTCCAGGTTATATGAGAGACTGAGCTCTAAGTCTTCTGAGCAGCTAGGCTGGCCCTGGGATGCCCTGGAAACCTTGTGCTGGTTACTTGTGTGGCAGACAGTCTTGCCTGTTTATCATAGTGTGCTTTATAATTTTAAGTACTACCGTTTTCTTTTTTTCTTTTTTTAATTTTATTGTTGTTGTATTACATCCATCCCCTTTTTAGTACTACCATTTTCTATGGACATCGTGACATGAAGGGATAAAGGGGATACTGACTTTGTCCAACAACCCATTTAGTATTTAAATCTCCTCTTCTGTCTCTTTGCTATTGATGATTTATCTATTACACAAATACTCAATACTAATTTATGTGCCAGGCACCGTGCTAAAACTAAGGAATATTGCAATAAAGCAGATAAGCTGCTGTGTACTGAGCTTCATGTTTTGTTGGGGAAATAGACAAAATTCAAGTATTGAATAAATGAGCATGGTAAATTTAGATTGAATAAGGTACTATGGATGAAGCAAACAGAGTGATGAGAGAGAGATTAGGTGAGGCTATTACCAAATTCTGCAGTTTGCCATTTGGGGTGTTTCATTTAAAAACAAGATATGGTTGTTGCAAGGTGGGTTTATTCACTTGCAGTAAGTAAAGGAGATAGGAGGTGCATATACTAAAGCTCTGCCTCCTGGAAAGGGAGGCTTAGCCATATACACTGTTTGGTTAGTTTCATATTGATTTCTTTGCAGTTGTACTTACCAGGTTGGATTCCTCCTGTCAAGTTCATATTGTTTTCAGATGCATCTGCAAAATACTGTGCTACATTTTAACATTTAACAAGGTAACATTGATTAAGAACTGTCTAGATCTTGAGACCTTTGTCCTACCTAGAACAAGTCCACTTTAGGTAGGTTGTTCAAAGAATCTATTTTTGAAAAGGTATCATTTGACTTAAGAGGTATCATTTGGTAGGGTAGGAATGAGCAGACTTCAAATGAGCTGGGAGAAGAGTATTCCAAGAAAATGTGCTAACAAGTCAGTGCACAGGCCTGTGTGTAGCAAAGATTTCTTTGGTTTTGAAGAATATAATGCATGGGTGGCTGGAGTATAGTGTGTGAACGGTGGGGGGTCGGGGGGGGGGTAGTATAAGGCCCCTCACATTCTTCTTGTACTTAGGAATACCAGACAGCTTGGGGGACATTTTAAATAGTAAAAAAAAAATGCATTAAATCTATTGCAAAAAGGACATGCTTCCAGCTGAAACAAGAAGGTGGAGCATTACCCTGTGAACGTAGTGAGAACATTACACAGCTGGCAACTCGAAGTTTTCTCCACTGAGCATGTACATATCTACTAATGACTACTAACGTATCAGAGTATTGATATTAGGGTGACCCATTTTAGTGAGTAGTTGAACTTGCAAATGCAGATATAATTGTCTTATTTTTTGGAAACAATTTTTTTTATTTATTTTTGGAGGAGAGATGTGGTACAGACTAACATTTGATTAGTTGTTCTTACATTAGGTTCTATCTTGATACTTTTTTTTTTACCAAGTAATCCTATAGTTCTAGCTATTTTCTTTGTAGTCAGTTGGTTATTTTTATTAATCTAATGCAACTGTACTTATGAGGATAGTTTGAGTTCTTCATATGCCTGAGGACACCATCTCAATTAAAAAAACCACAAGGAAAATGACAAACCTTAAAACTTGGATAACAAAATAAACTTCAGAGTCTAGACAGATATCTTAAACAGATCACAAAAGTCACAAATCATAAAGGAAAAATTTATAATTTATATTATCACCAAGTTACATCTACATGAAGATTTTGGCCATCAATATAAACCATAGAGAAAATGAAAATATAAGCTACGGAGTGGAAGATATTGCAATGTAGATCACTGATAAGTGGTTAATATTAGGAATACATAAAGAATTGCTACATATTATTAAGGAAAAGACAGGCTAATAGAGAAATAGACCAAAATATTAGTTACTTTATGAAAGAGGACTCATAAAGAATATAATCAGTTCTGTTTTAATGCTTGTTTTGAAAATGTGAAAGTGTTTCAATGTAATATATTAGGGAATAATTTGGGCATAATGCAAATTTTGCATTTGCTTATGTGGGATTTCGTCCTTGAGAAACATTAGGTGAATGTAGAAAACTGCACCTAGCTGAGGTGAGCCACAGAGGAATATGTGAAAAGCACACACCTCAAACTTCTTTCAGCTACCTCAGTGCACTGAATGTGTTATTACATGCTGCCACTGAAGATTAGAATTTTGTGTCTTGATTTCAGATAACTCCTTTCTGTCACTAAACAATAACCCCAAATTTTAACCTTTTCAGTGTCTACTTATTTAAGCAAACATTAGGTCTTTTTCAAAGTAATATGCTGTGTTTATTTTAGTATTTTATAATAGTACCTAATACATGTGACTTTCTGTTTCTTGTAGGTTTTATGAGCTTCATTCTGACTATGATTGATCTATTTTTAAGTGCCTTCTTGTATTAATTAGGCCTCTTTGACCAATTCAGTATTTCAGATTATAGTGGACTTTTGGATATTTTTATGTATGTAGTTATTCAGTATCTCTTGACTATCTGTTCTGTATTGGAAAATACTACTTTCGGTTTTGCATCTCCAGGCTTAAAGACAATTTCTTTATCTTCTTTGCAACCAGGGCTCAGGCATATGATACAGGCCCAGCAAATCAGATGTAGCCACTTGAGTCTGGGTGAGAAAATTGTGAAGAAGGTGAGATGTGGAACCTGGTCCTATTAAAGGTGTCAGAGCTGGCCTAGAGATGGGCTTTAATGGGTGGGAAATGGTAGAGTTTATCTGTAACATCCTTGGCTCTCGGGATGTGAGTCGTGGGTTCAGAGCCTAGTGGCGGTCTTACTATGAGGATTTGGGCACTGTTGAAGACTACATTGACATCAGGGCCTCCCAGGGGTTCTGTAAGCTCTGTGACAGCTTCCAGAAAACTCTCTTCTGCTTAAACTAACTAGAATTACCTCCATCTTTTTCTGGATTCCTTAGACTCTTATTTAGCTGGTGGTTAAATCCATATTTAGATGAGACCAGATCTTTCTTGGCTGAAGAAGGAAGGCCTGCTCAGTAGTTTCTCAGTTAGCCTTTAAAAAATGTTTTATGAATTATTGAAAACATAGAAATTAGTGAGTATTCATCTGTTCATACTTAGCTTTATCAAATGTATACATTTAGCTATATTTGTTTCATATTTTTTTAAAGGAGGAAAACATTACAGATAGTTTTCTTACTTGACTCTTTTTTCCTCTACTTTTCATATATCATTTTAGTTAAGCTTCACCACAGTGCTGTGAATTACTTGACTCTTAATTGAGTAGGTTTGTTTTGTTCTTTTCCATCTACAAACTCCAGAGTCTAAGATGTTGTTGTTTCTGGGTTTCTTCAATGAAAAGATCAATGGAACACATACACACTCAAATCAAGTTTAAATTATGCTCTTTTATTTTTTTGAGAATTGTTATGAGTTTGAGCCCAATTCTGAAATATATTTCAACACCACAAAATTCATTCTAGCTTTGCATTTCATGTTTGTAACTCCCTTCTTCGATAGTGAGAAACCTATCTCCTGGCTTCCATTAACTCAATATATTTAATGATTAGATTACTCTCCCAGACTAACCTCTTACCACTGTTTGCCTCTCCTCTCCAGTCTTATGCTCCTTCCATTTGCTGGGATGACCTCCTTACCCTTTTCAGGCTCCAGTACCCTAGGATGGTTCAGAGTTCCTCTATCCCCTTTAGGAAGTGCTGAAAAAGAGGATGGGAGCATGTCACAAGGACATAGGAGCCATTTTGAAGAGTTCTCACTTGCCAAATCTGAGACAATTTGAGCACCAAAATAGTTAAGCACAGTAATGAATGATGAACCATTGGAAAAGTAAAAATTCATTAATTCTTACTGATCATAGAAAGATAGACAAATAAATGGATGAGGAGGGAAGGCTCTTATGGTAGAATGCAGAGTCCAACTGGTAAATGTGGAGAGAATGCTGGCATTGGAAAATCATTTTACAGTCATTATAGTTAAATTACATCAGCAAGAATCATCCATAGCTTCTAAATGTAGGTGGTAATTTTCAGGAGTATCTGTGTGGTCTTAAAAGTGTTCCTTCAAGATTGAGCGTCAAGGGATAAAAGTAACATTAATAGTACATTGTAGACATCAGACAATACCTTAACCAGGTAGGTGATCAAGTTAACAGCACTAGGGAGGGACAGAAGGACATTCTGTGACTCTAGATGTGATACCCTGGGAAGATCACAGCATTGTCTCTGCATCACTGAGAATGCATAATTTGAATATAATCACGAAGAAAGGTAGGACAAACATGAACTGAGGAACATTCTGATTTTAAAACAGGGGAAAAAAAACCTTATTCTTTAAAAATGTCAGTGTCATAAATGCTCTGGAAATATTCCAGATTAAGGGAGCCTAAAGAGGTTGCCAGCTAAATGTAATATGAAACTCTAGACTGGATCCAGAACTGAAAGTGATAAAATCCTAGGACATTATTGGGCTGACTGACAAAATTGGAGTACAGATAAATTAGATAAAATTTATCATATCATGTTCAATTTACTGAAGTTGATAGCTGTATTGTGATTATGTAAGGAAATACTGCATTTTTAGGAAATACTAGTCTTTAGAGGAAAGGGCCATGACATACACATACATAAGTTACCTGCAAATTGTTCAGAAATAAATTGTGTGTATATATATAATAAATGGATGTGCACATATGCACATACATTTGATAGGAATGTTAACAATAGGTGAAAAGGTGAATTTGGTAAACACTATATGGGTGCCCTTTGTACTACTTTTATTGTTGCTATTTTAAAAGTAACTTGGCAATTATTAAAACAAAAATATAACTCAGATCTCACCACCCCTTCTCACTTCTTCCCTTTGTCAAACAATCTTTTGTTTTCTTTGGACTATTTTAGTAGTTTTCTTTAAAAAAAAATATTTTTCAAATTAAAATTATTAAGGTGACCTTGATTAATAGGATCATATAGTTTTTAGGTGTATATCTCCATGAAACATGATCTGTGCATTGCACTATGTGCCCATTACCCAAAATCAAATCATCTTCTGGCACCATGAATTTGACCCTCTTTAATATCCCATTACCCCTTTCCCTCTGGTAACCACCATATTGTTGTCTCTTGTCTATGAGTTTCAGTTTTATATCCCACATATGAGTGAAATCATACGGTTCTTAGCTTTTTCTGTCTGACTTATTTTGTTTAGCATAATATTCTCAAGGTCCATTTGTGCTGTTGCAAGAGGCAGTACTTAATTTTTTCTTATGGCTGAGTAGTATTCCATACTATATATGTACTACATCTTATTTATCCAGTCCTCAATATAAGGACACTTTATTTGTTTCCATGTCTTGGCCACTGTGGACAATGCTGCAGTATACATTGTGGGAGTGGCGGGGGGTGGGGGTGGGCATATATATCTTTGGGAGTAGATGTTTTCAAGTTTTTCCAGTAGATACCCAGGAGAGGGATTGCTGGGTCATACAATTATTTTTAATTTTGGGGGGGAACCGCCATACTGTTTTTCATAGTTTACATTTCTACTAGCAGTTGAATAAGTTTTAGCTTTCTAACTGATCTCTGCTTCCACCCCTGCTGCCCTACAGCTATTTCTTTATTGACTCATCTTCTCATGGCTTACCTTTTCATTTGAACTAAAAATTCAATCCTTAACTGGAGTCTTAAAGGCCTGTGTGCTCTGACGCACTCAGTGTCTCTGTTAGTATTACCTCATTCTCCCAGTCACTTGTGTCACTCATTTCGCTTGCTCCAGCCGAGCTGGCCTCTTTGTTTTCTCCAGCAGGCTAAATATATGCACCATTTAGGAGTTTTATACGTGCTCTTGTCTGGGCCTGGAACATTCTTTGCCCAGGTATCTGTGTAGTTTCCTCCTTCCCTTTCAACCTCTGCTCAAATCTGTCCTCTTAAGAGATACTATCATTGACTTTCCAATTTAAAATAGCATTCCTCTTCCCCCTTCTCATTATGCTCTATCCCTCTTGCCATTTTTTCTATTTGTTCTGTATTCTGTATTTGTTTATTGTCTTTAAAAAAAAAGGTTGAATGTAATCTTTTTGAGAGAGGGACTGTGTTTTGTTCACTGCTGTATCCCCAGTGCTTGGCACACATAGTAGGCTCTCAGTAGATATGGGAGAATGGAAGACACTTAAAAAGCTGGCTGAAAACTCATTGTATGTGAGTGCATCTTCTTGGTTTTGGTGGTGTTCACTACAGGGTGATGAGTAGTTAGGCAGGTCACATCCCCTGAGGAGTCTCCACCACTTTCCTGGCTAGAAAATGGGAGAGAAGGAGGGGGAGGTATATAAGCCTGGTTCTTAGTGTTCTGGGAACAAAGTGAGGTTCTTTCTTGCTTGTTTTATGCTCTTTGTTCTTGAAGATATTCGGGCTCCCTGGCCCTTTTATGGTCTTTGTAGTAGGGTTTTAGTAAGGGGCGAGGCAACAAATGTGTTCATTCTACCAATCCAATTGGTTCTTACAATAGAGGTCAAGGCTTCTTATAGGATAACAAAGAAGACTTCTGCTGGATCCTGTATGATATTAGAAAACTACAGTTGACTTGGGAACTGAGAGTCCTTTGTTTTCATTAAGTGATGCTTGTCAGCTGAAAGAAGAGTGTCTCAGGCATTAGCCACTTTGTGGCTGTTAAGCACCTAAAATGTGGCTTGTATGAATTGAGATGTACTGTAGATGTAAAATACATACCAGTTTTCAAAGAATGAAACAATGCCAGATATCTCAATAGTCTTCTAAAATATTGACCACAGGTTGAAATAGTAATATTTTGGGTATATTGAATTAAAATATATTATTAAAATGAATTTTATCTGTTTATTTCTGCTTTTTAAAGTTTAGCTACCAGAATTTAAAATAACATTATATGGATTGTATTATAATTCTTTTGTTCAGCACTGCTGTAGATTCAATAGCCAAGGCAAACACACCTGTCAATAGTGGTCCTGGATCCTGGAACGCGATGGATCAGTTAACAGGTAAAAATTTCCTCTCAAAGATAGGCACTTTCATGTTCAATCTTGCTGTTCCTTTAATATTGCACTTTTGTGTGCTTTGAGAAAAAGCTGTTACCCAGGTTAACTTGTTGCTTTATACAGATTTGAATTTAGCAATTTGTTTCCTTTCCTTTTGTTTTTGAATGCTAAATTGTAAAACTCTTAAACTTAAAAGAATGTTTCCAAAATTTCCCAAACCGTACTACTGTTCTGTTTAAAATTAGTGTTATAACCTAGATAAACTTGGATCCCAGAATTTTAGTACTATAAAGTAATTCCAGAGGGTAAGAATAGTATGAAAATATTATCCTTTCACAGATTTAAGCATTTCTTCTGATTGTCTGAAAATAATCTATAGAAATAACTTAGTTGAAACAGAAATGGGGACTACCTTTTTTTGACTGTCCAATGAATAACCTTCATAATTATTGACTAGTACTGGATCAATTTTGCCTCAAAGCCCAATTGATTATACTATATTCTTATAGCTATATTGGCCTTTTACTTCTCCACAGAGGCACAGATTATAGTCAGTTTGGCATTCATTTCTAATTTTATGAAGAGTGTTTCAAATTAAAATCTATCCGATCACTCTCCCTCCTTTGAGACATTAATATGGTCCTTATATAATTAAGCCATCCACCATTCAAGCCGATTAACAATTTCCAGAATAGGAATTTGAAGTTGAAAACACTATTCCCAATTGCCATTCTTCAGCCTGAAGGATTAGGGAATTATAGTCCCTTGTTTCTGACTCATCTTTTATCAAAGTGCTGAAAGATGAAAATTTTCCTTCTCAGTCACATTCCTCTTTCCTTGTGTGCTTTTAGGAAGATAATTTTTCTTCAAGACCTGAAGAATTTGGCTATTTTTTTTTTTTTTTTGTAAAGGTTGAAAGATATCCTATTAGGTAATCAGATTTTATGTCTCCCAGACTAACTTTCTGAATCAGTCCATTTTGAAAAGAATATTTTTCAAGTTGCTAGCAGGTAATTTTAATATGAAAGTATTCCTCTTTTACAGTTGAAAAAGTTCTGTAGCCTCCTCTCTCTCTTTCCTCCCTAAGGTCTCACTCATCAGAGGAGAGCACATTTAATCTTTCTGTTTTTAGTTTATCTGTTAGTTACTCACAGCACATTTATTTTTTTCCTGTATTTAAATTGCACTCTTAAACTATGTATATATTTTTTCCATGATGAGGAATTAGCCTTATACTATCTCCCACTTCCCTTCTACCTCTTCTCTCTAGTTTTATTAATTGTAGTATTATTTTTAGTTCTGTAGGTTATTTTTATGCCATTAATATATTCTTTTACTTTTGATTTCATCAACATCAGCTTGTATTTCTTGATTTACATTATGTAAGATGAGGAAGTTAGTATCCCCTTCTCTGTTATACTTTTAATTTGACATTTTGTTTTTTTAGAACAGTCAGCTGGCTTTACCCTAGGGGATAAATGGTATTTTTTGCAATGTCTGAGTGGGTTTAGGGAGAGTATGGGGAGGGACCAATGGCCAAGGTGTTGCTCAAACCATTTTTTACTTTATTGCTCCATTTCACATTGTTGGTCTCTGTCCAAACTTAGAGAATCTCCAGTCTCTGGCTGAAAACTAGTTCATACTCCTTGTGCAACTCTTTCTCATTATTTAATTTTATACCATGGTGTTCTCTTCCATGGTATATTTTTCAGTGTAATCTCATTTGCTATGTTGTCCAAAAATTTATCAAGATCTGATCTCTGACAGCTGCCACCCCCCTTTTCAATGCATTTATATCCTTTACTGTCCGATCAATTGACATTTAGAAGGGAAGAGGGGAGATTAAACACTCTTCTGTCTTGAACCAGAAAATCAAAAATGATATTTGGTTTTCAGTTATCTCAAGTTGTTCCTAAATGTTTTTAATGGTACTTTTATATCGTTCATAGTGCTTTTACATGATGTATTTAATCCTTTCAGCAACCTTTCATGTAGATAGACACATAATATTTTTGTTTTATAAATTAGGAAACCAAGGATTAGAGAGGCTAAGTAAGGATTTACTGGAGGTCATTTGCCTAAGTTTGAATAACTGCGATAAAGATTATAGCCCAATCTTATAATTCATAGTGCAGATCTGTTTTATTATACTATTTTTAGTATGGTACAGGCTTATCAGTGTCCTTAAACTTTTAGTCCTTCCCCTATCTGCCCTGTTCTTCCCCCGTCTGTGGTCTGTGTTCCATATCTTCTTTGAGATAGAATACCACCTGTCTTTACCAGGTCTTATTCTTTGTCTTCTTTGAATGCCTTGTTTTTTAGATTAGCAGATGATTGGGCTTTTCTGACTAGTTTTGGGAGAAAAATAGGGTTCTTATGTGGTTTACTTCTTCAGCAGGTTAATATATCTGTGCATTTATAGCTGCCTTTTACCTGTTAAATGAAAGTTAAATGTTTTTTTAGTCAACATTTTTCACTTCCCATTCTTTCCAAAGTCAGTGAAACAAGAGTAAAAAATTGTGTGTTGACTGGTATTATTAGCGCCAGTCTCTAAAGGTAATGTGGTTGTATTAGTGTGTGTTTGGATTCCTTAAGGTAGATTTGACATGAATTGTGGATCCAGCACATATTGAATAATACATGTTAATTGTTTACTGGCCATACTTAGTTATTAGGTTAAAATAGCAGATATTTATCAAGAGTATTTGTATCTCGCTCTGGCTGGGTAGCTCAGTTGGTTAGAGTGTTGTTGAGAAATACCAGTGTTTCAGGTTTTGATCCCTGTCCTGTATATATAAGAATCAACCAATGAATGGGTGGGTGGGGGAAGTAGTGGATTGACATTTCTCTCTCTTGCTTGCTCTCTTAAATCAATGAATACAAAATTAGAAAAAGAGTATTTGTCTCACTCTAACTGTATTCAAAGTTTCTTTTCCTAAAGATCTTGTAGGTTGACTAGACTACATATATTTATGATTAATGTGATGATACAGCCTTCTTATAGGATAGACTGGGGTTTGTATCATAGATGTGCCTCTTTTTTCCTGAAAGAAATACACACACAGCCCTGGCTGGTGGCTCAGTGGATAAGGCGCCGGCCTGCAAACCCAAAGGTCGCTGGTTCAATTCCCAGACAGGGCACATAACCAGGTTGCAAGCCAGGTCTCCAGCCAGGTCCCCAGCTGGAGGCAGGTGAAAGGCAACCATACATTGATGTCTCTGCCTCCCCACCCCCTAAAAATAATAAATATATATTTTAAATGCAGTGTCAGAAAAGGCCCCATTGCTTAATCCTGCCTAATGATTAAAACCATCCTAATATATGTATTAAAAAAAAAAAAAAGAAAGAAATACACACACACACACACATGCGTGCACATGAATACAGTTAGTTCGTTGAGATTATCTTTAGATTCAGGTTTGTTGAGTTATATAACTCTAGGTTGCACCATTTATAAAGTACTACGTGAATGTTGCCTTCTAGAATTGTGCCAAAAGGTAGCCCTTCTAGACTTACCTAATTTAAGAACTCATAGAATATAATTGAATGGAATCTTCTTAAGTTTGTGAGTCTTTCTTCAATTTGGATTTTGACTCACTCAAAGGGTTTCATCTTACTTTTTTGTTATATAAAGTTTTAAAAAAGTACCATTTGTTCTACTGTCCACTTGCCTTACAGAGAATAATTATTAGGTTTAAAAAAATTGTAGTGGAATTTCTTGGAGATAAGTTATTATGACTTTAGTGTACACCAGCTATAGATGATAAGTATTACCAGAGTCACTGCTCATAAATATAAAAACTTTTATAGTTATGAAATTTGAAAATGAGCCTTACATACTTGTTATTACATATCTGTATTTGGTTATTCTTAAATTGTGATTAGATATTTGAATATATGAAACAGAGTTTATTCTTATATTAGTATTTTTCCTGCGAACAACTGTAAACCTATATTTACCCTGTGTATGTATGTATAATACATACAGTATTATAACATATACACAGTGCTATTTTAAAATAGATTTTCAATAGAAGCTTTTAATGTGAAAAATATATAAAGTAGGAAAAGATCACAAAGTTTAGAACTTCTGAGCATTTTTGTGATTTTTTTTCTGCCACATTTAATTCATTGTCTTTTTAAGAGTGTAAATTGTATTTTACATTCTTGGAGGAATAATGTGGAATTTGTACAGATTTCTGGAAAATGTATCTTAAAAAATCCAAACAAAATCTATTCCCATTCATCATCTCATTCTTCTGTATCCCCTAGCTCCTGGTTTTACACATAGGTACATAATAAATGTTTGCACTGTAGTGAATTGAAGTTTTTACTGTGGGATTGAAAGTAGCCTGTGAAAGAGCTGAGAAAACAATTGACTATAGTGGATGTGTAGCCCAAGATGTTTAGTCTTCGGATGGACTATTCTGATTTTTGACTTGCAGCATTTTTAACATCCCTAGTTGTTTCTGACAGACTCGTCAGCTTTGAACCACCTAGGTTATTTGGTTGTGGTGTTAAACAGGATGTAGGATTCTGGGATTAAGAACTGTCTTGAAATGCTCCTGTTTAGTGCTGATCTTCACTGGTCAATTAACTACTAATAGCTGTAGAAGGTGTTTGAAAAGTAAGGCAAAACTTGGCCCTCTCCCTTTACTAAACCTGTAGCATCTGGTAGCAGAAGAAAGTATAGTGGAACTTATTGGCACCATGTTGCAGAGCATTGAAAAATTCCATATTGTGACAACACATCAAAATAAATTGCTGTCAACAGACCAAAACACCAAGTGCTGTGATTCTGTCTGACATGTGAAGATTCAGACAGGCTGTCTTGACAAGTTGTGGTAGAGCACCTGCATTTGACAGAAGACAGTGATATAAATCTGATTTGCCTGATATGTAGCACCTAGATATAGTTAATGCTGGTGACAATAAGTCTGCATAAAATTTCCAAGACATGAGTCTGATTTTATTTCCTCTGTTATGTGGTTATTATTTTTTTGGTCATGTTTTTATACTTGATTTCTGTTTGTGTTCATAGTTTGGCTTTGAAATATAATTGCAAATAAATTCTGAAAAATGCAACAAATTAAGGTTTAAGTCAACCTCTTTTTTTTTGGTAACATTGTAGAAGGCAATACTACTGCAGTTGCTCAAAGCAAAAGAAAAGCAATGAAATTTTATTTTATACTAATCATAAAAGTAAGCATAGTGAAACTGTATTAATTTTGTAATTTATAGCCAAAATATTGGAGACAGTGGGTTAAAAGTCATGAATTACTATAAATCTTATCTCAAGCTGTATTTGGCTTTAAAGCCTTCAAAAGAGGTAAAATCATTGACTAGGTGGTTAATTTTTACCTTTCATTACCAATAAATGATAACTTTTTATAGTACCAGCATATATCACAGCTCATTTAAGAATGTGTAAAGCATATCATAGCTCTGGAATTTAATTATTGAACTTCCTACTAGCCTCTCAGTCTCAGTTCTTCATGTAACTACAGATACTTCATTCTGACAGTGGTAAGCTAGTGAGAAATGTGTAGAGGTAGATATTTCAATTATATTTTTCTAATTATATCTTAAGATTTAAGAGATAGTAATAATAGACTTTAGTTGAAAGAAAGAATTCTTCTGAAAATAAAGGATTCCTATAGAGGGTTTAGATTATTGTATCATTTCTGAAAATTTATAGCAATTAAAAAATGGAAATAAAGACAAAGTATTCATTGTTTTCATTCTTTTATAGTGATTAACTTGTTTGTAGCCTTCATGGTAAGACTTGTCATTGTCCAGATATGGAAATATATTGGCTTTTCCCTGTTTTCTAAGAGGCTATTATTTCTTCTTTATTTTTAAAATCCCATTTGAAGATTAATTTCAAATTACAGTCGATTATTGCTCTATATTATTTAAAAACATAGAGAAAGATTTCAAGAATTCTCTAAAGCTGAGAAATTTTGAAAATTGCATTGTCAACTATGTAGTTTTTAAAGGTATACAACATTATTTTTAAAAAATTACCATTCTTTCTTGACTCTATTGTTATTTTATCCCTTAAAGGCTGCTAATGAGAAATAGAGCCTCATTATGATTTTAAGGATGAGAGAGGAAGGCTTTTAATTAATGATATGTAAATGGTCTTGAATTGATTATGTTAGAATATCAAGAGAGATGGGTAGAAGCTGTGGTGTAATATATTTTAATTAAGAATTAATTAAAAATGATGGCAATTTCATAAAGCCTCACAGAAAATAGTGGAATTTACTTTCTGTCAGGAGTAAATTAGCCTGTGATTAAATAAAGGGCCTGCATTAATAGTTGAGTTATTTTTAAACTGTGCTATGAAGAATTATGTAATTTTCCCTAAATCAGTAAAATTTAATATTTAAAGATGGGTTGTAAACAATGGCAGGAAGCTAACATGCTGATGAACATAATTTATTGTTTCTTTGTGTAAATATTTTTAACCTCAGCATATACTATACTGTGTAGCTTTAAATGAATGGACTTTTGTCCTATTGCCTGATTTAGTTGTGGGGTAAGAAGTGCTTGTTACAGTGTTTTTCTTGACAGTATTTTTTCTCTAAGTCTGTTGTATAGATCTGGGAAAATTCTTTACTGATCATTGAAAATTACTTTTAAAGGAGATACTTTCTTTTTAAAATTTTGTTCTCCAGAGTTTAAAACCAATTCTCACCTAGATGTGGTTTTTTATTGTAATTACTAATACTTTTTCCTGAAGGTGATAGTACCTCTAAAAAATGTGTATATATTATAATATACACATCAATGTGTATATTATTTATATATATTAATGTAACTAGGTATTCAAGTTGAAACTTCATATTTCCATAAACATGTTTTTGTTTGTTTGTTTTAATTTAATTTAATTTTGAAAAGATTTTTGTTTATTATTTTTAGAGAGAAGGGAAGGGAGAGAAGCAGAGAGGGAGAGAGAGACATCAATGTATGGTTGCCTTTCACCTGCCTCCAGCTATGGTCCTGGCCGGAGACCTGGCTTGCAACCTGGTTATGTGCCCGGGCTGGGGAATCGAACCTGCGACCTTTGGGTTTGCAGGCTGTTGCCTTATTCACTCTTGTCACCAGCCAAGGCTAAATATATTTTATATTCAGTAGGCAACCTGTCTTTTATAAATAATTTTTTCAGTAGTTAGAACAGGTTTTAAAAGCAGATTATGAGTTTAACTTGGGTTGTAATTTGACCACAGTAGAAGAAAGGCTGTACATATAATCTGATAAATGCATATACTTCATTAATGTTTTCCTATACATTCATACAAGGTATCCTCTCAGTGTTGTAGCTTATTGTATTGAAGTATTATTTAAAATGTCACATAGTACATTGTGACATCCTCCACCTAAATTCTGTACTTCATACTAATGAGTAGTATAAAATGCACATTAATGAGTAGTTGAATTTGGGGATTTTATAGTCCTTCATCTCAACACTTGTATAATTTGGATATACACTGTTTTTTTTGTTGTTTTTTTTTTAACTTTTTTTGCTAAGTAGCTAAAATAATGTAAAATTTTCTTTGTCAGTAACTATTATCATTCATTAAGTTTCGCTGTGTGTACTTGCACATTTAGCAGTATGTTTTCTCTATGTGAAAGTTCATAACATGGGAACTATTTTGTGAAGCTACTATGATGTTTGAACCTCAAAACAACACATAGGAAAAGGTGGGGGAAATGAGCATTCCCTTGTTCACCTCAAAATCCTACTATTGCTGCTAATTATTAACACTTTAAAATTTACCCCAGTCACATTATTATAACGTCGTTATAACTCTGTATGTACTATTCAGAAAATGGATTTTATGTACCTCTGTGTTAATGCTATTTATTGCTTTCATTTTAATGCTAATTTTAAGTAGCAAAGATTAGTTTTAAGAAGACTAAACATGAATGTTAATAGGACATTTAAAGGGAGATATCTATTTTTTGGAATAGTTTTAAATAATTTTTATGTTAGGTTTAGGAATAATTTGGATGTCATGTGGTTTCTAAGAAAGTTTTAGAAGGCTAAATATAACTAGTTCATTAGTGCCCTGATGAAGTTTTTGTGGTACCTACTTTGGATCAGTCTGCCTTTAAAAAAAATAGTCAAAGGATCCTATATTCCGAAGTTTAGAAAGAAGAAAATAATGATTAAGAGAATCAATAGTGGATCCAGTGGGGGAAAGTTAAGGGATTTGGGAAATATTTCAATTAGAGAAAAGAAGGCTAAAAGGCTGAAGAATTTTTATAAGATCTATGCTGAGTATTTGGTTTCTGTATACTATGACTATTACTATTTTCTCCTTTATGATTTATTTTTATATTTATCAACAGAAGTTGAAATGTAAGAATGTGATCCTAAAATGAAGCTGGAAAGATTGGCTTTGTGGACGAGCTATTCAACCACTAGTATGAAAATAGCTGCTCAGTTTGAGTCTTTGTATGGATTGGTCTCTTGTGGATATGTGCTAGATATGTCTGTCATCAGCCATCTTGACCAGAAGCTTGCTCAAGGGCCCTCCAGTTCTATTGTTTCATCTTCCTTTATTGATCTTGTATTTCCAAGGAATGTATGCCTTTAGTTCCATGAGAATGAAATATTTATGATTTGCTTGTTGTGCCTGACGCAGGATACTTGGGCTTTTTTTTGTTTGTTGTTTTCCTAGTGGCCGAAAGGAAAAGAGAACTCTATGGTAGTCTCTAAGGTATATTTTAAATCTAGTGAATTAGGCCTGCCTAGTTTGCAAGGAAACTCACAAGGTCTTGAAATGTAATACAGAGACTCATTATGATACAATTTAAATTAGAATCTATAAGATGAATTAAATTTGACTAATGATTTATTTTTTAATATTCATTTCTTACTAGGGAAAGGGAGACAAATTCATAAGAATCTCTATTTTTAACATTGCTTTCTGTAGCCCAGCTGTTGTAATGTAACAATGAAAGGTACTATTTATTGAGAACTTAACTGTTTGCCATGCCTGTATTACATTTAGCCTTCATAACAACTCTTAACATGTAGGTCATTAATTCTTAAAACTTTGTATGTTTTCAGGACTCCTTTCCATGACACTTGGAATTATTGAGAATCCTAGAGGTCTTTTGTTAATGTGGATTTTATTTATCAATATTTAGTATATTAGGAATTTAAAAAATCATTAGTTTATTTAAAAATAACAATAATAAGCCAGCTGCATTTGGGCATAACTAACATTTTTAAAATAAAGATGTTAAAGATAGTTTCCAAAGAAAAAATTAGAAGAGTGGTATTGTTTTGCAGTTTTTTGTAAATCTTTTCAATGTCTGACTCCAGTAGCTGGGTTCTCTTATCTGTTTTGCAATCAGTCTGTTGTGATTTCATATTTCTTGTAGCTCCTTGTAAACTTCATTGTATACACATGAGCAAATGCAAATATAAAGGGTAACAGCGTCCTAGTAATATTATGAAGGTAGCTTTGACTTGCTAGACAGACCCCTAAGGGTATCTTACGAGCCCCAGGAGTACTTGGGCCATAGTTTAAAAAACCACTGTTATTTTATAATTTTATAATAAAAGTTTCAGTATAGAAAAAAAAACTTATTTTACAAGCAAACATCACTGTTTACTTCTCTTAGGCTGTGTTGCTAACAAGTATCCATTTTTGCATCTTTTTTGCTTTCTTTCATTTTGGCATTTAGAGGATCAATCTGGGATTGAAGTATCACCAAGTTTAATGTAGTAGCTTCCCTTATTTTAGATTTTAATTAGGGGGCTTTGCTAGAATATCCTGTATATCTATTTAATTTTCATTGGGAGACAGTTGTAAATGTTAACTATGGGTGACAGTTTTCAGTCAGTTCAATTATAGCGTAGCATCTTTGGGTGAAAAAGGCAATTACATTAATATTTAGTCCAAAATTTAGAACATTTAATTTTGAGAGAAAACTAATAAAAGCACTACAATTTATTTATCATTTTTATATCTTGATTGTTAAAATGATGTAGAAAAAACCTTCCTCTTCCCTCAAAATGCTTTCATATGAGGTTTCAAACAATTGAAAATCAGATATTGTAAGTGCTTGATGACTCTAACTTGTCTGGAAAATTCATTGATTAGTGTAGGGTCAGTGGTGATTAGGGGAATCTTTCTTTTGAAAATATGTCTGCTTATGAATCCTACAAAAATATAATGCTAATATTTGTAAGACATATTTAGACAGTTCAGCTGATTGTGTCAAGATCATTGAGAATAGATTGTTCTTTCAATTATGAACATAATTTTTAACCTAATAAAATTAAGCAGTGTATAAATTAATATATTTGAATGTGGAATTGTTAGAAATTCTGCAGTAAATAGTCATAGAGGATATATGGAATTTTTATTTATTAATTTTAATTGTAATGTATTTTAAGCATACAGCCATCTATGTACACCCTCCTCTTATTTTAATAAATGTTAACATTTTTCTATATCTGCTCTAGATATTTTATTTTGTTATTTTTTAATATATTAAAGATGATTTATTTATTTATTTTTAGAAAGAGGGGAATAGAGGGATAGAGGGAGAGAAACATCAATGTGTGGTTGCTTCTTGTGTGCCCCCAACTGGGAACCTGGCCTGCAACTCAGGCATGTGCCCTGATTGGGAATTGAACTGGCTGCCCTCTGGTTCATAGGCCGGTGCTCAGTCTACTCAGCCACACCAGCAAGGGTGCTTTACTTATTTTAAAAAGCAGCCCTATTATTTATGGTTGAAGATGTCCCATCTCTCTAGCTCACTGATTTTCGTACCTAAACAAACGTAGTTTTTATCTCATAGTTGGTCATCTACTTATTTGAATTTGCAAAAAATGTTGCTGCATATGTGTTTATAAATACTATAGTTAGTATTTGCATAAATATAAATATAAAATATATGTTGTTTTGTAGCTTATTCCCCCCCACCCCCGCATCATTGTTTTCCAAATGCATTCAGTTTGATACCCATGGATTGATTTCATTCACTTAACTCCTTATAGTATTCTATTGTGAAAATGAACTTTACATTTGTTTCATGATTGATGTCTAAATTGTTTCCAGAGTTTTGCTGTTATATAAATATTCTTGTTCACTTGCAGGAATTTCTCCAAGGTGTATAAATAAAAGTAGAAATGTTGGGTTATTGAATATGTGTATATTCAACTTTACTTGATGTTGCTGAATAGCTTTCCAAATGGATGTACCGATTTTCATTGCCACCAGCAGTAAGAGTGTGTGATATATAGATTTGTTCTGAAATTATGCACTTAATTTTTCATAATCAAACACTAAATTCATTTAGGATGTTACTTTACTGTATCTTTTATATGTTGGGTATTATAGGTGTCAGTAGTTTCAAGTTTGAACTTTTGCTGGATATAGTAATTTGTATTTTGTACTAGTTTGTTAGAAGATTTATTTTGGGTTAGTAAATTGACAAGATAAATACAAAAGTCATTTAGTTAAATATACTTGCTTTCATATTTTCACTAGGTAATTTTGTTTTTGACCTACCAGATGTGATAGATAATATAATTGTACTGCCTAGATACATTTTCTGTATTTCAGAGCAATTAATGGTTTATATAGAAATGTTCCAACTGTATTTTATTTGTTGAACATAATATATTAGGAATCAAAACTTACCATATTTAGGATAAGTCCAAAATTAAGGTTGCTTGGGTCAATATTTATGACACAAAATTGTCATAACAACCCTATGAAAGGAAAGATGGGAATAAGTACTTTACAGCTCTTTTGCTATCTGGCACTATCTTTTATTGCTGTGATTTTCAACTGGTTTGCTGCAAGAATTTTGAAAACATGCAACATCTGACTATTTAGTTAGGGGCACTGACCTCTCATCCCTTGGATTGTCAAAATGTGACAACAGCCAACACAGCAATATTCATCTGGTGTGAATACCATCTTGAACCATAAATATATAGGTCATAAAATGGAGTTGCATCTTATTGATCACATTGCATAATAAGGTTGCATCTGATAGGTTACACTCTTGCTACCAGAAATTCTTATGAACAAGCATAGGCACTTGGTATATATATATATATATTTTTTTTTAAGTCACTTTGGAGCAAAAAGGTAGTTTTTTTACTTTTTTTTTAATTTTTATGTTGTAAATCAGTCAAAATTATATACCTTTGTTGTTAGAATGGCAAAAATGTGTTTTCTGGTATGCCACAGAATTTTAGTAATTAGTTTGTGTGTGCTATGAGATGAAAAAGGTTGAAAATCACCTTTTTCAACCTTTAATGTACTTAAAAATGGAATAAAATTTTACTGGTTGATCATTTAAATGCAAGGTTAGAAATAAATTTGATGATCCATCTGGAAAAGTAAGATTGGTCAGTTATTAAACTACTCTTGCCCTTTCAATTAACATATCAAGTTATATTAGACCAAATATAATGGACTTGGGCTATAGTTAAATAATTTATTTTTAGCAGGAAGTTATTGACCACAAGGTTCTCTCTCAGATTAAAAGTTTTGTAATGTATTTAGAATGTTCAATTTATTCAATTTATTAGGAAATCAAAAGGAACATAGAGTTCTAAACATCATTCTGACAGTTTTGTTTGCCCTTATTTATATTAAAAGTATTTCAAAACCTTTGATTTGATACTGAAAATCAGTAACATGAGTCACCTTCTTTGTTCTAGGATAAACAGAATGCATGCTTTCTGCAGTTCCCTTGATCAATGAGAAAATGCCTTATAGCAAAACCACGTGGAGAGAATGTAGCTGTAGGTGATCCCCTGAGAGATTTTTTGATTGGAGTTGGAAGTTTGGTATTGAAAGAAGAGGGAGACAGACAGGTTGTTTGAAAAAAAAACAAAACAAAACAAAACAAAACTCCCATTAGACCAAATGCTTATGTTGGAGCTGTGCTACAACATTTTTCATGTAGAAAGTGCAACTTTATCAATTTTAAAGGTTAAAGGCTATTCATTGCATGATTATAATAATGTATTTCTATTTTAGAATTTTTTTATGCATCATATTGTACTTCATTAGCCAATAAATGAAAAGAAATTTCATTTATTCACATTCTTCTTGTTAGTCCTTATTTTCCCTAGGATTTTATTTTGGAAATACATTATAAAATTTATCATTTATCTTGAAGTCAGTGCCACTGACTTCTTTTCTTTTGCTAAATACACTTGTCAAGTACATAGACAGCAAAAGTAGAGAGATAAGCTTGATGATTTGACTTACAATTATTGTGATATATGTACCATGTTAATGTTGATATTCTTAGGAATTCTAATATCATTTGATGAGTAATCTTGAGATTTGCCTTGCTAATCATGAACTTCTTAAACTTCTATGTATATTCAAGTTTGTGTGCAATTTGGTTAAAATTCTCATTATATGACATGAATATGTGCTTAATTTTCTATATATCAGCAGTTTACTTTGAAGTTTTCCTTTTAGCCACACTGTTATAATGCTCACTATTTCCACTTCCCTTTTCTTAAATTAAAAAAATGAGAAACAAAGTATTAGTGTTTTCCAGAAAAGGGAAGCAAAATTAATTGTTTTAAGAAGATTCTAATTGAAGATTTCAAGTGCCATGGTCTTTTGAAGATTGGCTTGGTCCTGCCACTGCTTTGTGGCAATGGAGCCCCAGATGCCTGGCCAAGCATCCCTTACCGACATCTGGAACCAGTTGCAATACATCACTGTCAAAACTGCTTTCTATACGTATCTGCATTTACACATTAGTTACCCACGCAACACTCATCAAAAAAGCTGAACAATCTTGACATGGTGTCCCTTGTGGAACTGCAAAGGTGAACCGAAGTTGGGAGGCAGTGTCTCGCGTCACTGTCTGCTGAGCTCTTACAACAGGGAGTCTGATTAAAAGTGAAAGGAAAAATTTATCAGTTGCCTCGGCTCTGTAGACTTCAGTATAATTTTTTATTTATAAAAGGGATATTTTCATATTATGTAAAGTATGTATTATGAGCATCAAACTGATTTTATTTGTTTAGAAACAAGGAAAATATTTCCAGCTTTTAGTGGAGAAAAGATTGCTTTGTATATTTCTTAGATTTTTCTACTAGCTAGATAATCTCTTTTATGTATCATTGTAGGGAAAATTTTAATTTAAAAATAGAACCAAGAGTGGTAGAAAAAATACCGATAACACTGTGTCACTTAAATTTAATTGAAGAATGGTATAAAGTGTGAAACAGTTTATTTTTACTATTGGCAGAGTAATGTTTTTGCTCATTAATTTTTAAAAAGCTGTTTAATAGAAAAGGAAAAGTAGATATTTATGGGTGTTTTGTTTTGTGCATTTATCGGTGTTTTTGAAGAAGATATAAGAATTTTGACAAAAAAAACAAACATTAACTCTTAAAGACCTAATTCAAGAGTCTTTCCTATCACATCCTCTTCAATAATGGTACTACTAATAGTAATGATGACAATGGATATTTTATGTATTTGAAACATTCTGTCTGTTTTATATGGATTACCTAATTCAAACTTAATAAAGAGGGGTACTCTTTCCCCTGTTTGATGGAAGGAAATCTATGCTTAGAGAAGCTGCCCTGACTGGTGTGATTCAATGGGTTGATTCTCTGCCTATAAACCAAAGGGTCATGGGTTTGACTCCCAGTCAGGACACATGCCTAGGTTTCGGGCCAGGTCCCCAGTTGAGGGTATGCAGTATCAAACACACATTGATGTTTCTCTCCTCTTCCCCTCTTCCCCTCTTCCCCTCTCTCTAAAAAAATAAAAAAGATGTTAAATGACTCACCCAAATTCATACAATTAATAAGTGAGAGAGCTAGGATTCAGTTTCCTAGCAGTCCTTTTCTAGAACTCACTCTGTTTTTTTCTTTATTTTTGTTTTTTATTCATTGGTTGGTGTTTTACTTTATACAGATTTTCAGACATAAAAATTGTAGTGTACAGTGAACTCTTATGTAACTACCAACCAGATTTAACTACCATTAATAATTTACATTTGTTTCATATCTCCTTCCACAGCCTTTTTTTCTGCACGAATATTTTAAAGCGAATTTCAGACACCACATTATTTCATCCTTAAATACTTTAATTTACTTTTTAAAAAGATAGTTTTTCCTTACATAAACCACAGTGCCAATATCACACTTCACAAAATTAATAAGCTCTTCAGTTGATAAGATTTTATCTTAATATCATCTAATATCTATTCAGATTTCCTAGTTATCTAACCTAAATGTCTTTTTACAATTGGGTTGTTTGAATTAGGATCCAAAAGTGTCCATTCACTACATTTAATTGTTACGACTCTTAACCATTGTCTTTTAAACTAGAGCAGACCCTGGCTGGTAGCACAGTGGATAAGGTGCCGACCTGTGAACCCAAAGGTCGCAGGTTTGATTCCCAGCCAGGGCAACATAACTAGGTTGCAAGCCAGGTCTTCAATCAGGTCTGTAGCTGGAGGCAGATGGAAAGCAACCATACATTGATGTCTCTCTCCCTCTCTGCCTCTCTCTCTTCCCCTCTTTCTAAAAATAATAAAATAAACCCTTAAAAAAATAAAATAAACTAGAGCAGAGAGACACCCTTACCCCCAACTCCCTCGTCAGCCACCAGTGCTTTTCCACATACTTTTGACATATTAAAGAAATCAGAATGGTTATCCTGTAGAATGTCTCACATTCTGGATTTTGTTGATTATTTCCTTATGGCATTATTTTTCATTTTTGCTTGTATTCTCTGAAATGGAAATTAGATTTATATTGTATCATGGCAGCCATAAAACGTGGTTGTCTTACTTTTTGTAATGCTAAGATTGATTTCAGTAGTGCCAGCCTACTCCTTTCATTGTCACATTACTTATTCATTATTTTTTAAATCTAATTGGTCTATACCCATAGATGATCAGTGCTTGAATTACTGAATTTTTTAGGGGTTGAAAGTGGTCATTTTTAATTATGTTATTCCGTCTTCATTTATTAGCCAAAATTCTTTAGAAGAGTTTTAGTTGATCTGCTAGGGTTATTTGGTTATCCTGAAATACAATTCATACTGCAAAGGCATTATTAAATGCTTAATTCTTTCCTGTTAATTATTAGTTTCTAGAGTAATGAGCCTTAGTATTCTGTGGTAGTGTTTGTAAGTTTTGATTTCTTTCTTTTTTAGTAGTTATTATGAAGCATTGGCTTTTTGTATGTGCAGGATATTTTATTTGGTTGCAGGCATTATATTTTCTGATACTAAAATTGTCCGACATTTGTCCAGTGAGATCTCCTTCTAGCTGGCTCCTGTGTCCTTTTGACAAGACTCCATTATTAGCTTTTATAGCTTCTTACTTTCTGACACAACAAAATATGCCAGGCTCAAATTGTATTGTATACTATATTCCTAGCATTAGATATAGAATCTGCCATTTTTCCAAAGAATCATGGATCTCTTTATTGAGGAATGATATGTAAAGATCATGATATGGGTTGTATGCATTTAGGAAAAGAGAGGGAAATGAGTTCATATTGATAATTCTACTTCACATTTAAGATTACAGATCTTTATTTAATGTCTTTGATCTTCTACTTGTCCTTCTTTTTATGTTAAAAAATTGGATTCCTAGCAAAAGTAACATGATTACTTCTTTGTTATATGTTATATATGTTATAACTATAATGCTTTTAAAATAGCAGACTATTGAATGAAGCTAAAGTCTTAGCAGTTTTTCGGGGAGGGTCAGATAATACCTCCCTGTGGATGTATAAACCACTGGTGTTCTGAGGTCAGATTGCTAGGCAGTTATTTCATTTAATGAGTCTTCAGTTTTTAAGATTGTTTTCTGCTTGGAGCCTGTATGACTCCTTCCAGATTCAATAATTGTTCTCAGCTTCGCTTGCCTAGGATCCCAGATAATGTTGGTCTTTCTCTCTGTGGGGGTGATTCTTTGTTGTTGAGTTCTGGGTTCTGGGGTTATCCCTTGTGTTTCTCTTTGCTACTACCACTGGCTGCTATTGGATATTTTTGGCTACACCTGTCTATATTCTAGAATTTGGAGGGATTCCTTGTCACCTACTTTTGTACTAGTCAGTGTGCGGGTTTATTTCCTTACTGTTCTGTCTACTTATGATGTTGAAATTTGGTGAGCTTTAAAAAAAATGCATACTGCTGTGTTTTTGTTTCTGAAATTTCATTGTCTGTAGTCTTAACCACTGTATGGTATTGCTTCTGTGATGTTCTAACCTGCAAATGGCTTAAGAAAGATTCCTTTTGAGCTTATATTTTGGTGCTGATTATTGAGGTATGATTAGGAGAAAAAGCAAAGAGGGAGAAGAAATTTATAGCATTAAGTTCCTGTAATAAGTCAAGAATATGCTGGTAAAGAAAAATATACAACATTTTCTTGGTGAATTCTTGCAACACCACCATAAATTTATATGACCTTAATTTTATAGGTTAGAAAACTGAGAATTAGCAAAGTTAAGTAACTTACCTAAGGTTGCATGGCCAAGCGACAGTGCTGGATTCAAAGTGAGGTATACCTGTCTCTAAAGCCTCTGTGTTTCCTATTTACACTGTACTTACTTTCTAGGAACTCTCTGTAACATGGCTGTCAAAGGCAGCTTGCACAGATCTTACACCAAAAACTTTTAGGTTGTGGATATAAGATGCAAATCAACCTCGTCTTAACTCAGGCTAATGCTCTTAAAACATTATTACTGATTATAAGATACAGGGGCTTAAATTATTTTGTAAAACAGTAGCTTAAAAGGTTGAGAATGATATTTAAACAATATCTTAACCTTGATTCTTTATTAAAGATGAAGGAATTGGAGCATGTGTTACCATAAAATATATTTGGCTTTCAGATTTCTAGGAAAGTGCCAGGATGTTACTGTATAATAGAATGCCCCCCCATCTAAATGCCTCATCATGTTACAACTCAACCGAAAGCTGGCTTTTTCTGATGTTCTCACCTGCCTCAGCAGCTTGTCAGGAAGCAGGGTAAGGCCTACGGAGTGATGGTGTGTGGAGATCTGGTTCTTCATTTGCTACAGATTGGTGTATCAAGAGTTTTGAACCAAAGAAATGAAGGGAAATGTTTTATAGTTCTAGATCAGCCTCCATTTTTGGAGAAGGAAAAGTTCAATTGAATTATTTATAAATACATGTTTTTTTAGGTGATAGAATATTTTAAAACTTTTAAGAAAATATTTTTTTCCCTTCTCTTTCTCCCTCTAGTTTTTCCTTCTTATTTCCATGCATCAGTTTCAGCATAGTAGTAGCTGTTTCCATTTTTCACGTATCAAGCATCAGAATTCAGTTTTTATTTTGTCAAGTTTAACTCTCTTAAAAAATAACATCTCTATTGAGATATAATTTACATCCTGTACAATCCACCCACTTAAAGTGGACAATTCAATTTATTTTTAACATTAACAGAATTGTATAACCATCACAATAATCAATTTTAGGACATTTTCATCACCTCCCCCAAAAGCCCCATACCCATTTCCTCCCAATTTCCCCTACCCTCCCCAGCCCTAGGTAACCACTTTCTGTAGGTTTGCCTAGACTTGACATTTCAAATCACTGGAATCATACAATATGTGGTCTTTTGTGATTGGCTTAACATTATTTTTCAAGGTTCTTTAAACCTTGAAAATATACACTACAAAGTGTATATCAGTGTTTCATTTCTTTCTTTTTAAAATCCTCACTCCAGGATATGCTCATTGATGAGAGGGAGGGAGGGAAGGAGGGAGAGAGAGAGAGAGGGAGAAAAAGGGAGAGAAAGAAGGAAGAAAGAAAGGAAGGAAGGAAGGAGCATGGATGATGTGAGAGAGAAACATCAATCAATTCCTCATATAGGCTTCCTCACTGGAGATTGAATCACAGCCAAGGTATGTACCCAGAGAGGGAATTAAATTCACAAGCTTTGGTGTGTGGGATGGTGATGCTTGAACAAACTGAGCCATCCAGTCAGGGCTCATTTCTTTTTATTGCAGGATAATTATTAATTGAATGGATATTTTATTTATCCATTTATCACTTTTTTGTCTATTATAAATAATGCTACTATGAACAATCATTTGCAGTCTGTCCTGAAAGTATTGAGCCAACGTCAACATAATTAAGACAGTTTGCATGGCTGATACTTTCCGGACAGACCTCATATGTAAGTTTTTGTGTGGATGTACGCTTTTCTTGTGTTATATACTATGGAATGGAATTGCTGCATCATGTGGTAACTCTATTTTTAACCTTTGAGGAACTCCCAGGCCTCTCTCCAAAGTAGCTGTACCATTTTATATTCCTGTCTGCAGTATATGAGGATCCTAATTTCAGTTTTAACTTTTTTGTGTGTGTGTGTGTGCGTTTTAATTTTATTGTTGTTGTATTACATCCATCCCCTTTTTGCTCCCCCAGTTTAACTTTTAATAATGCCGTAATCAGGTAAATACTGTTTGCTTTTTCTGAGTTGGAGATTCTTCTAGGTACTAAAAATATAACAGTGAACATGACTGACAAGTATCCAGCCCTCAAATACCATACAGTTAAACGGAGAGAGACAGACAATAAGTCAAATAGAATAGTTTCAGAATGTGATAAACGTTAGGAAGGATTATCTGTGGTAGGAGACTTTAGAAAGAGTAGTCTGGGAGAGTTTCTCTGAGAGAGGAAGATATATCAACTAGACTCAGAAATGTAGCTGGTGAGGGAACAAGGGAAATAAAAACTCCATGTGCGTCACCCTTCAACAAGTTTTTAGGGCGATAATGCTAATATAAGAGTGGCTAAGACTTAATAGTGGACCAGTTTTTTTACTTTTTGTTTGTGTGTGTGTGTGAAGTATTTATGTCTTTGGCTAGTTTTCTGTTAGGTTTGTTTTTATTACCGATTTGTAGCAGTTCTGTGTATTTTGAATTCTATTCTTGTGAAATATAGACAAAAGATGAAAAGGCAGTAGAAAAGGTAATAGAAATACTTGAACAGTAAAAAACGTTGCTTAACCTTACTCAAAATAAAATAAAGAATAACAGGGTGTTTGCATTCAGGGATAGAAAAATAACTTAAAAATTGTACATTTTGCATATTGAACTATGTGACCTTCTGTCAAAAATGTTACAATGAAGACATGCTTTAAATTTATCTAGATTGGTAATAATTAAGCTTAATAAAGGGCCATTTTGAACTGTTCATCGGTTTATTTTTCCAAATAGTAAAGGTCTCAAGAATGTTTATAGTGGCCCTTGCTGGATGGCTTAGTTGGTTGGAACATTGTCCAATACAATAAAAGTTTGCAGGTTTGATTTCTGGTCAGGGCACATACCTGGGTTGTGGGTTTGATCCCTAGTTGGGGTGTGTGTGGGAGGCAACCAATTGATGTGAACGTCAGTGTTCTCTTCTCCCCTCCCCTTTCTGACCTCCCCCCCATTCCCCCCACCCCCGCACCCTTTTCCTTTCCCTCCCTCCCTCTCAAAGCAATGAAAAAATATACTCAGGTGAGGATTAAGGGAAAAAAAAGAATCTAGAGGAAACATGATAATATAGAGAAATATACTCATTCAGAAAATCTGTCATTTGTGTAAGTTTATAGATTGAGCAAATTAATGTCCTTTTTTTGACAATTCAATTAGAATGAAGTTTAAAAGGAAGAGAAAGGATAAAGAAATAACTTTGTAATAAAAATACTTTATCTTTGCCTTTCACCCTCGAACACGTGTAACCTACTTCACATTTAACTTCAATGAGACTGAATATGTTGAGAGTTTTTGAGAAATACTAGGTGCTCTACAAATGCTAATTTTATTCATATAATTCTTTATCTGCTCTTGTCAAAGGATAAAATGAGAAGTATTTCTTGAGAAACAGGATTTTAGGAAGTAATGGATAAAGGAAATGATTGAGGGTAGAAGTAAGCGTTGGTTACCAGGTGGTTAAATTGTAAAGCCAGTTGCGGTAGATGAACAGATGTAACTTCTTACACAATAAGTTAGTAGGATTTAACATGAGCAAACAGAGAGAGAAATGTCAAAGATTTATGAGGAGGTTAAAAGCTTGGAAACCGGAGATGGTATCAGTCCTGCTGACTGATAGGAGAGTTAAGGAATATGTTTTGGACCACAGTCCCAAGTACACATACTGTATGGACAACAAGAAATGAAAGACTGAGAAAAGGATAAGAGACAGTGATAAGGTTGGCATATGATTCTTACATATCCTAAGGTTGTCTTTTTAGTGAACTTACTGTTTATGGAATTGAGTTAATGAACTCCTGATATCTCATACATTTATACTCTATTTTGAAGTATTTGGCTGGCTTAAATTTCTAAATGTAAAGCAACAGCTTTAAGAGACCAGTACAATGTTGTTATCTGTCCATCTTATGATGCTCATTTCTGGGCTACAGGGAGCACTCTGGACTGTGGATTGTTCAAATGCATCTTTGTAAATATGGGTATCATCAGAGGAATTGTTTTTATGCTTTTTGTGTTTATAGACCTGTTCTTTGGCTTTTTATCTTAAATAGTAAAGAAAATAGTGAGGATAAATGTGATTTGCTTACTGTTATGTTGATATTTAAAATGTCTTCCAGAAAAAATTTTTCTGTATGTAAAACAGTTTAGGAATAAAGGTAAAATTTTTCCATGCTGGTGTTCTCTTTTAAAGCACTGGAAATATGTCTATTTTGTTTTAGGTGCCATTTACAGTGCAATTATTTAATAGTGTTCTGATTACATTTAAAAATGCTATCCTCTCTATGTTGGCTTTTTGGCAGTTATTTCATACAGGCAATGTATAGGTAACATTTTTTTCTGAGCCTTTTCTGCTTGGCTTTTATGTTAGTACTTAAGTATGTTTTAGGCACTTATTAGTGACTACTGACACACATTCATCCCTTAGCAATACCTAAATTTCTGAGTAAAATTTTCTCCTTTCCTTTAAAGAATTGGCCATTTTTCTTTCCTGACTCCTTAATCTTCTTGGTGCATTGACTATAATTTTATACCAGTAGTGTATGGTATATTTCTATATTAGGGAAATTTTTATTTGAAAGAATGTTAGTTTTTAAATATGCTATATGGCCTTTTGGGATGATATATATATATATATATATATATATATATATATATATATATATATAGTAAAGGACAAAGACTGGAAATATTTATATTGCAAGTTTATTTCTTCTTCTTTCTTTTAAATCTCATTTAATTGAATTGCCACAGAAAGAATATTCTAAAGGGAGTCAAAGTTTGAATTAAAAAATGTACCTATTTTGGGGAATTATTTGCTCATTTGATTTAAGTTGTTTGATTTGTTAACTGTTACTGCCAGCATAGAGCCTCACAGTTTCTGGTTTCTGTTACTCAATCTAACCCAATTACTATAAAGCATCTAACTATTGTTAGTTAGAAATTATTACATTATTATTTATTAACATTTATTAGGACTCACCATGTACTAGTAATTGTGGTAGGCTTTTTACATGCATCAGCTGTGATTTGCTTGACTATTCCTGCTTTTCAGGTGAGGAAACTTTAAGGTGCAGGGAAATTTAATGAATTGCTCAAGATCACCTAGCTATTAAGTAGTAGGATTTGGACTCGTTCCCAAGTTCCAGTTAAACTTTTAAATTTCATTTCATTTTGATTTATTGATGAGAGGGAGAGGGAGAAGGAGAACATCACTTTGTTATTCCACTTATTTATGTATTCATTGGTTGGTTCTTGTATATGTCCCCACCTGGGGTCGAATCCACAACTTTTGTGAATTGGAAAATGCTGTAACCACCTGTGCTAGCTGGCCAGGACCATAAATTTTAAATTAGGTAAGTATATGTAATGAAATTTATTCTCATTGTTTAAAACTCAAATATTTTATGGCAATATTTTAAAAGTTAGATTTGGTAAATGCTTGATTTTTGTGGGGAATAGGAGAAATATCATTGATTATTCCTCTGTTAGTGTTAACCTATCACCCCCTATGTACTGTGTTTTCTGCTTTGGATTTGTGGTATGGTAGACACCAGAGAAATGCATGGCTGGATTTTTATGTATGTAACTGTTACAACAGGATGTTGATCACCACTGCTTTTTCTTCTGTTTGCTGTTTCATCCCTAGAGTGTTGTCTTACCTCAGTTTGTTCAGTGACAGAGAAGAAGGAAAAGAGAGAAATCTCTGGAGTATCACTCCACTGTTGTATAACTTGTTTTGGTCTTGAGCTTGCAGTGCTGATAGTATATACATTGAGCTTTTTGTTCAGAATGCTGTGGGGTGGGCAGTGCTTGCTTTACTGTAGGCTGAAGTGGTTGTCTACAGAATTAAGTGAAGTTGCAGAATCAAGAGAGATTAAGTTACTCTCTTAACTGTTCTGGGTGTTGGAGTTAATTTTAGAAGAATGTAGTAAACTGAAACATTGGGTTAGTGAGGAAATTTTAAATGGGTATACATAGTTTGACCTCAGTGCTTTAGCTTTTTAGTGAAGTTTTTCATGTATTATTAACACCATTCTAGATGAAAATTTAAGTAAAGGCAATACCCTATCTAAAACGTGAAATGATTTTATGAGAGATTCATACTTCAGAAAGCATGTATTTTCTTATATTGTATCTCAAGCTCTAATTTTGAAAACTTCCATTTATGTCTTTATTTTTTGATGAAGTGACACTTTAACTTTTGCTTTTAAATGATAAAGTAACTGACCTCCTTGATATGGGGTTAGAAATATGACCTGTTTCTAAAGCAAAAAGTTGC
>PVIW01002971.1:0-127500 GCA_004026585.1 Noctilio leporinus | reverse complement strand
TTAATTTGAAACTTCTTTCGATTTTTTTTTTCTCCTGTACTTTTTTGTTGAAAGAAACAGGATTGTTAGTCCTGTAATTTCCCAATCTGAATTTTGCTGATTATGTCCCCATGGTATAGTTGAACATGTTCCTCTGTTCTTTGTATTTCCTGCAAGCTGACAGTTGGATCTATAGGCTTAATCATATTTTAGTTTAAAGTTTTTCTCTGCAGGATTGCTTCACAGATTGTGCTATGTTCTTATATCAGGTGGCACATAATGTCTGCTTTTCTTTCTTTTTTGTGTGATATTGGCAGTTATTGATGCTCAATGCCTATATCTATTAGTTTATTTAAGATTGCAAAATGGAGATATTTTAATTCTGTTATTTCTTTTTCATTTATCATTTGAGGAAATACTTTCCTATATCTACTATTTAATTATTCAGTGGTCTAGTTTGCAGCATTACTCCTAATAGAAAAAAATTAAAAACAATTAAAATATGCAAAAACAGGTGATAGGGATAAATTATGCTGTAGTCATATGATGAAATTCCATATAATTATCTTAAATCATGTTTTAGAAGATTAGAATGACTAATTATGGAAAATGTCCGATATATTAAATTTATAAAGCAGTTTATAAAATGGCATAATATGAGATTTTTCCTGAAGTTTTTTCATATAGAGCAAAAATTACTGAGATATTAAAGGCCAAATATTTATTTTATATAATGGTTATCTCTCAGTGGTGGAAATAAGGTTCTCTATGTTTTGTTCTTTATACTTTTTTAGATTTTTCAGCTTTTCAATAAAGATTATATATTCATTTTACAGTAACTTTTCTTATTACCATTTGTTCAGATGAGCAAAGCATGGTCTAGGGACTGGATATTCTCTAGTAGACTACCTTGTTTCATCTTTCAACCCATGAATTTAACCTGTAGAATGATTGTAATTGCAGAGGCACAAATAGATCACTGAAATCTAAATTAAGTGCTCTCTCCTCTAATAGCTTTTTTTGATAGGTGTGTTTCTTATTATCTTTGTACACCCAGATGCTTCGCACAGGGCCTGGTACACAGCAGCATCAGTAAAAATATGTTGACTTGAACATGTGGTAGAGTAGGCTGATTGCTAGACCTAACAGGTTGATTGTTCATGTCCAGTTCATTGTTGCTCTTTTATCCTGCCTATCTTACCTTGAGTGAAATATTTCCACCTCGGCTTTAGAGAGCTAATGATCTCTTATGTGGAACCTGTGGATTTCACATAGGGTAAAGTATTTACATTATCCTTCACTGTGTAATGAACAGTCATCATTCTCTCTGGATCAGCACATCATTCACCTAAAACCACTTCATTATATCATCTCTTGATTATAGCACTCTTCCATATTATTATTATTTTAAAAATATTTTATTTATTATTTTTCAGAGAGAGAGGAAGAGAGGGGAAGGGAGAGAGGAAGGGAGGGAGGGAAACAACAATGTACGGTTGCCTTTCACCTGCCTCCAGCTATGGGCCTGGCTGGAGACCTGGCTTGCAACCTGGTTATGTGCCCTGGCTGGGAATCCAACCAGCGACCTTTGGGTTTGCAGGCTGGCGCCTTATCCACGGTGCCACCAGCCTGGGCCCCGTATTATTTTTTATCTTGTTCTAAATTTTAATTTAGTTCCTTCAGAGGGGTAGTTATTGTCTATGTGGTTTATTTTTATTTATTTATTTAAAAACCTTTTATTCATTATTTTTAGAAAGAAGGACATGGAGGAAGAAAGGGAGAGAAACAACAATGTATGGTTGTCTCTCACCTGCCTCCAGCTACAGACCTGTCTGGAGACCTGGCTTGCAACCTGCTTATGTGCCCTGGCTGGGAATCGAACCAGTTACCTTTGGGTTTGCAGGCCGGCACCTTATCCACTGTGCCACCAACCAGGGCCAGTGTGGTTTATTTTAAAACTTGATCACATCTAGTTTCATGCATGTCATTATTTTGTCTTCTTATGAAACAGCAATGGTATCTTAATACTTTTTAGGTTTATTTTGCTTAGTACCTAGCACTGTGTTACTCTGGTGGAAGATGCTCAATAAATTGTTGTTGAATTAGAGGGTTTCTGTTGAATTACTGGTATAAAGATTAAAACTATGATAGTAATTTTTAGGATGGAAGAGGTGGAAAAACATGACAATTTCCTGCATTGTTTTCATTGAGTTACTACCAAGTTAAAATTTAGTGTGGGATTGAAAATTAAAAGTTCTTTGAAATTCTTACTCATTCAGAAATATTTACTGAATACCTAAAATGTGCTAGGCATTGTTCTAGATGCTAGAGATGCACAAATTCTTGTGCTTGTGGGACTTTACATTTTGTGAATCTAATCATATCTGGCTGCCATAGGCATTCTGTGATACTGTATAATGATTTCCTAGAATCCATTAGCAACATCTTAAATATTTATATCAGAATGATCTTAAATGAACTATTCATTAGCTTTTGTATGGTTTTAATGCAGATTTTGCAATAACTTGGTAATAAGAAACATTTATTGAACATTTACAATTTGCCACATTCTCTATTAAGAATGTTGACATACCTTATCTCACTTAACTCTTACAGTAGATCTGAAAGGCAGATACTATTTCTGTTTGTTTTTTTTTTAAAGATTTTATTTATTATTTCCAGAGAGAGGAAAAGGGAGAGAGGCAGAGAGGGAGAGAGACATCAATGTATGGTTGCCTTTTACCTGCCTCCAGTCACAGACCTGGCTGGAGGTCTGGCTTGCAACCTGGTTGTGTGCCTGGGCTGCGGAATCGAACCAGTGACCTTTGAGTCTGTAGGCTGGCACCTTATCCTCTGTGCCACCAGCCAGGACAATTTTCTGTTTTTTGTTTGTTTGTTTGTTTTTTAACTTAAAAAACCGAGGCTCAGAAATGTTAAGAAGTTTGCCCAGGATCACATTACTAATGAGTGGCAGAGCTTCATTCAAATGTAAGTCCTTGTAATTCCAAAGTGTTTCTTTCATAAGCATTGCTATGAATAATGTGCCATAGAATATTGGTTGTTTAGATGAGTTTTTCAGAATGACGTATTTGCAAATATGGCAGATATGATATGGCTTCCTTGTGTGTGCATTATTCACTGTGCTATACTTTACACACTAGCATATCCATAAGGAGTCATTGGATATTGTGGGAGTCAGTGGATGACATGAGAGTCAGTTTTTAGGCAAAGGGTCATGTTAATGCTCATAAATGACTTGAAGTACTTTGTCACATTATTTAACATGCACATGTTAAAATAGTACACATAAAGAGCTAATAGTAGATGTTAAACTGGTTTATTATTAACCTGTTTCATTGATTCTAAAAAGTTTACTTCCTCCTTAATTTTGGGAGTTAGGATGCCATTAACAATCGATGTAATGTCGCAGTATAATTGGCAAAAACTTTTCTTTAAAATGTCACATAAATTCACGGTATCTTAGATTTGATGAAATATTTTTACATTTTGGCAGCACCCGAAATACGTATATGCATTGTATTTCCAAAAGGCTCCATAGGCCAATTTGAATTGTCAGATTATTAATTTGTGTTTTTAATAGTTTAGATGTGTTAGATAAATGCTTACACTTAAAAACTGCCTTTGCAACTTTTTTTTCCTGATTCTGCAGTATAACTGGATATTTTTGGAACATCTATTAATATGCTAACAAACTATAAGCGTATTAGGTTATAGTATATTTTGAGGAATTACATATTATATATATATTTTGTGATAATGTATAATAGTTCCAAAGGAACCATAAGATTTCTTAAGTCATTAATTCATTTTCCTCCCCTTAAATATATTTATATAAATCACTGTGATTTCAAAATTTTTTCTGATAACACTAAAACCAGGCAGCCTTTTAGTAATTAATATAAAATTGTAACTTAACATTTTACTAACAAAAATAAGATGAAAATGCCCCCTTATTTTGAGTTTTGTTCTTACTCGCTCTATGTCCATGAGAATCTGCTGAATTTTCTGAGTTATGGGAGGTTTGGCACAATTTCGAACATACACGTCTTTGATTTTCACATGTTGTTCTAGCTGATGTGAACAGAAGTTTTTGAATTGGCAGCCTGAAGGTAGTCAATGGCATTTAATATCCAGGTACACTGGAAGTTCAGACCTAAGATTGAGCAAAATGATGAATTGTGGGGATTTGTTGTTTTTTTGTTTTTTGACATGGTTTGCCTTTTGAAAACATTAATGATGATGTTGTATGATATAACTCAGAATGTTTCTTACATCATCTTTAAAATATCGAAACCATAAAGAACATGTTACTAGTGTTTGGGTTAAGTAGTGTGTTTTGTATAAAAATTAATTTACATTAAGAAAATTAGAAATTTTAAAATATGAATGAAATCAGTACTGTACTGAGAAATTTTAATTTACAGTGCTTTTCTTTTTCTTTTTGTAGAAGAATAAATAAGGACATGAATTAAGTTTAGAAACCTTATAAAAACTAAAGCGAAAACTGTTCGAGAAAATCAACCTTTTAAATCATGCTAAGTCTCTTCCTATTTTTACTCATCTTCTTGCAGAGCATTGACAAAAATATGAAATTGATTTGGTTGAAGGGTGTTAAAGAGCCGACAGCCAAATGTCACAAACAATGAATGGCTGCTGTGTTGAAAAAATCAATAGGGAGGTTAAGCTGGTCTTGTGAAAGACTTGGCAGACTGCTCTGTTCCAGGAAGATATCTGTCTTCTGGCCTTGGTTGCATGATCAAAAGGAAAACTTGATAGGTTTAATGAAGGGAAATACTGGAAAACTGACAACAGAAATATAGACACTGTAGTAAACTGTAGTGCACATCAGTGAGTGGTGCTATTAGATCCAATACATTTTACAGCCTGAAAAAAAGATTTATAGGTAGACATGTCAAAAATATTAACATTCTTTTACTTTTTCATTGATTCATCTATCAGCTAATAAATTTGCCTGAAGTAAACAAAGGTTTGCATTTGGCTAAGTGTATAAAAAGATGTTAAATGTGTAAGACACAATAATTACTGTGTTAATTAGTAAATTAATTTTCCAAATCTGCTTTCTATAACCTAAAAATCTGAAACTATCATCTTCATCATTTTCAGAATATATTTCCAAGATATTAAGAAAAATCAAGAGCCTAGATTAAAAAAAACAGATAACCATTGACTTGTCAATGAAAATAGGAAGTCTGTCATTGAAAACCAAGATAGGATTTATGATTCATTAGTACACCCCACAGATGATTAGAAGATATTTTATAGAAGCATTCTCCTTTTCACTTTTATTGATTAACAGTATGTTGGACTAAAAAATATTTCACAGTGGTTTGATCAGAGCTATATATTATGATGTCTGACATTTTAACACATATGAAATAAGGTTAAGATCATTTATAGATTATGTTTATTTGCAGTTTACTGTAGCTCATTGTTTATTAGCTTTATACCAAGTAGTTTTTATGTGATTTTTTTTTTCACCTGATTTTCTTGAGACCTCCTATTATACTCTAAAATCAGTTATTTCCTGGGTGCTTACTATGCATGACATTATGCTAGATAGCACTATGCTAAATTAAAAGCATTTGTTATTAAGTTTCATGATTTCAAAAAAATTTCTTTTTGAATAGGCAGCTCCATTTTATTTCATTAGCCATCATTAGATGTGGCAGTCTCTTTGTGTAAGTCTGTGAGTGGATTTAAGAAAAAGGAATAATTAGTTTAAAATTACCAAATGTGATAATTCAGTTTAGAGAAGATCTTAACCTGTTTAAAAGCAAATAGATAAAAAGAGAAGAGAAAAGGGGAGATGTCTGGCAGATTTTCTGCAAGTGGACGCTGTAATAAAAATGCCCCCTACTTTGTCGGGATGGTATTTGGAGGGCTGCTGCCATATGTTACTTTCCTTTTTAGCTGGGATTATGCCATCATTATTGCTGATAAAAGCTGTTTACTGCCTTGGCAAAGGAATGATGCTTGGAGCAGTTTTGGAAACCGCCATTCAGTTTATAAAAAAGTTCATTTAGTGCCAGATGCTAGAATCCTAGGTCTTTGTTATCTTTTCCCATTATTAGATCTATCCATTGTCTGTTTTTCTCCTTTTATAATGGAATGTTGTTTCTTACTACCTGTTTTAATTCAAGCCATTAATGTGAGAGGTTATCTGGACTATTACATTCCTCATGTTATAAGTGATCTGTTAAACATGGGCATTTTACTTTCAGAATCATTAATTGTATTTTGAATAAGCACTGTCGTGTGCAATGAGATTCCAGTTTCTACACATGAAGGAGTGGTTGGTTTAGTCTTTGAATAAACTGTTGGCTAATGTGCCGTCTCTGGAAGATTGAAGGTAGGTGTTGTTTCAGGTCAGCTTATCATATTGGTGTTCCCCTCTGTCCCCAAGGTTTTATTTATTTATTTTAGAGAGAGAGGAAGGTAGGTTGAATGAGAGGGAGAGAAACATCAATCAGTTGCCTCTTTCATGTCCTCAAACCGGGGGCTGGGCCCTGCAACCCAGGCAAGTGTCCTAACCAGGAACTGGAGATCTCTTGCTTTGCGAATGATGCTCAACCAACTGAGCCCTGCCAGTTAGGGCATCACATTGTTTTTATAGTGTTATGAAACATGTTAGAAATGAAAGTGACACAAAATTCTGTTCTTCTTCCAGGGAATACTACATTCATAGTTCTTATACCTTTTTATGAGAATATTCTATTTCCAGTTATTCTTCTGAAACTTTCTTCTGCTTCTAAACAGAATATTTTATAGTGGTTGGATCACCCTTCCTTGAGAATTTGTGAATACTAATAAAAAACTTTTTTGTTGTTGTTAGTTAACATATTTAGCAATACCTAGTAAGCCTTGAGTATATGCTTACTACTTAGTGTTAGGCAAGGAGATTGTTTCATTTTTAATGTCCTTTGTCTATATTTTATTAAGTTACACTTATCTTTTAGAGTCTAAATAAATTATCCTTTTTCTTAATTTGCAGTACTGTCCTGTGGAATGAGTGTGTGCATGGTATGTGACTTATTGGCCTACCTAGAGTCACACATGACCTTAGTCTTGTTGATACTATGCTTCACCATCCTTTTCATACTCAGAATTTAAATTATTCTCCTGACTTGAATTTGGAATTTCTTTAAGTGCAGAAATTAACTCATAAATAATGTTGATAAATTAGGGTCTTACTGGCCTATCTCAAAATATAAATGTAGTCTATAGTTCTAAACATAGTTTCTCCCAGTATACTTTTACTCTGATGTTTTCTTTTTTGTTGGAACTATCAACAGGAGAAAAAGGACCAATATAGTGTAAAAAAACCACATTTTTAGTGCAGTCATTTGTCCAAAAATGTCAGCCATCTGCTAGAAAACTATACTTATTTAGGATACACTGAGTTACAGCTCTGGATACTACAAAGAACCCCTGCCAATTCAAACTTTTGGATGGCTTTACATTGGAAAAGAAAGGAAAAGTTGTCTTCAAATTTATTGAAGTATAAAGTTTAAGAATATGAAATTTCATTGTCAAATTGAAGTTGAAATATTATAATCACTTGGATAGAGGGCTAAATATCCCCATTAAAAGTTGAGATCAAGCCCTGGCTGGTGGCTCAGTGGATAGGTGCCGGCCTGGGAACCCAAAGGTCGCTGGTTCGATTCCCAGCACATAAGCAGGTTGCAAGCCAGGTCTCCAGCCAGCTCTATAGCTGGAGGCAGGTGAAAGGCAACCATACATTGAAAAATAATAATTAAAAAAAAAAAAAAACCGTTGAGATCAGCCCTGGCTGGTAGCACAGTGAATAAGGTGCCGGCCTGCGAACCCAAGGGTCACTGGTTTGATTCCCTAACCAGGGCACATGGCCAGGTTGCAGGCCAGGCCTCCAGCCAGGTCTGTAGCTGGAGGCAGGTGAGGGGCAACCGTGCACTGATGTTTCTCTCCCTCTCTACCTCTCTCCCTTCCTTTCTCTCTCTGGAAATCATAAATAAATAAAACTTAAAAAAAAAAAAAGTTGAGATAATTTGAGTTGATGTATACCTTTTTCTTTGAAGTAATTTTTAAAATTTTTATTAAAAAATAAATATTAATTATTTTTAGAGTGAATGGCAGGAAGGGAGGAAGAAAGGGAGAGAAACATCAATGTATAGTTGCCTTTCACCTGCCTCTGAAGTAGTTTTTTAATTATTATGAATGAGTGCTTATCACTAATCAACTTCTTGAATTACCTATAAATTATCACAGTTTAAAAAATGACTATTAAAATATACCCAAATGAAAAGATTTTAGTTATCATTTTATTGAATTAATACTTTACTATTTACTATTAGTTAATAAAATGGACATTAATATGAAAAACTTTGCATTTAAATAAACAAGAATATTAACAGGCACCTGTGTACATAGTACTGTGATAGAATCCCTGGAGAGCATCAAACTTTTATCAAGGTAGATCTGCCCTGCCATGGCTGGTATGGCTCAGTGGATTGAGTGCTGGCCTGTGAGACAAAGGGTCACTGGTTTGATTCCCAGCCAGGGCACAAGCCTGGGTTGCAGGCTTGGTCCCCAATTGGGGGCGTGGGAGAGGCAACCAATCTATGTATGTTTCTCGCCCATCAGTGTTTCTCTCCCTCTCTTTGTCTCTACCTTTCCCTCCCTAAAAATAAATAAATAAAACCTTTAAAAATAAAATTAAAAAAAAGGCAGACTTGCCTTTAAAATTGTGAACTTATTGGAAGAACCATGGACATGGACAACAAGTGGGATTGACTTTGTGTGGGGTGGGTGGGTCTGGAAGGGGACAGAGGGGAGTGAAAAGGGGATGGATGTAGTACAACAACATTAAAAATAAATTTTAAAAAATTGTGAACTTATTTTTAGTATTAAAATATTTCAGCTATTGGACACCCCTTGCTTCCCAAATAATTGTCTTTTTAAATTGTAGTTGCAAATTTCTTGCTGAGAAAGCCACCAATTGTAGAAGTTAACATTTCTTCAGGCTCGGGGATCTACCTAAATATGCCTTTATAATTTTCGGTGGATAAATATGTTTGCCACATCATATTCACATAGCTTCAACTCATTCAGTTGTCTCAAATTTTTGAAAGAGATAATATGTTATTGCCTTTTTTTTTTTTTTTTTTTTACTTTTCCATATACATAGTCATGTTCAGTTGTACTCAGAAACATTGTAGTCATGTTTTGTGACACGTGATGGGTAGCTTGGGTTTACAGAGCTTATGTTTAGGGGTCGTTTTGCTTTGGGTTTCAGACACCCAATTTTGCCATTTATTACAGTTAAGACTTTAGACTAGTTTCTGAACTTTCTGAGATGTTTGTGTCCTCATTAATAAAATGTAGTACACTCTGTTTCTCAGAGTGTTATGAAAAGAGCGTGTGAAAAAGTAGGTACCTGGTTAATAGTAGAGATTTTTATTATGAATGACCCAGATTGTATCAGACATGGGGTGACCAATCAAATTAAGTCAGTTTAATTTTCTCTTTCTGGTTTATCTGAATGGAGGTCTCTGGACATGAATTCTACCTTTAATGGGTTGAATAACTGAAACCTATTCTCTATCATTTGTAAGATCAAGAAAAGTTTGACATGTTACTTGCAAGACTGCAAGAAAACCAGGCAGAATGGGAATTAGAAATGTGTCCATTTTAGTTGCAAATCAGTCTATGAAGGTACAACTTGAATACACTAATTTCAAATTGAGCCTGTGATATTTTTCATTAACACATTTTGGCAGACTAAGTTTTTCAGTTTCTTTCTGCTAATAACTTATATTTACAAAAATTTTAAAGCACTTTAACATACTCATAAAAATTAATTTTAATATAAATATATTTTTAATGTTTCCTGTTAGTATATGCTTTGATAGTGTTGTTTTTATTTGATCTTGATTTACTTTCGTTTTCAAAGTAAAGATTTTTTCTTTAAAAAATTTCTTCTAATGATAATTATCCTTCCATAAATTATAGATACCATTTTTACAGTATATCAGAACTTTGCTTTTATAAGAGCACAATGTTACTTTTGATTAACTGTGTATTTTGTTTGTTTTTTTGTTTCTGCTTTTATCGTAATTCTGTGGGGAAAATGTGACTTTTTTCCTGTTTAGATAGATGCATCTAGAACCAAATGAGGGCAGTAAAGTCTAATAGAAAGCTTTACAAATGCAAGTTTTGTTTCTGTTTGTGCAATACCTTGTTCCCCCTTCATGTATCCTGGGAAATCATACTGATCAATAGTTCCCATTTCAGTACAACTGCAGTGAGCATTACAACTATATAAAATTTACAACATTGTCTGCTGTAAATTTTAATTGGAAAAACCTTATAGCTTTCCTCTCTATCTTTGGAGGTTTAAATCTATATGATTTTTTTTAAATAAAAAAATTTACAACATAATATCACATCATACAATTTTTATAGACATGTAATATAAATAGGACAAAAACCATAGCCTTATTGGAAAAAAATAACTATAAAAATGTATTTTAACATTTAGTGCATTCAACATTTTTGCTATAGAAACAATGGACTTGGTAAAGTAATTTAATGAATGTTGTAAATAATTATGAACAATATCAGGCAAGGAATAATAACAAATAAATATATTAATAAAAGATATATTCTGTGGTTTCTGTTTCTCCCACGTGAAACCTCTGAATCAACGTGACATACTCCGTATACGCAGAGCTGGTGTTCTGAACTAGAGGAGTGAGAAAAATGGTGCTTTCTGCACAGCTTTATTTCTGTCACAGGTCAGGCTTCGAATGCTGTGTGATACAGTTATTGACTCTAATCTGGGCATAAACACAAGTCCTCAAGCACCAGCCCAATTAATAATTTGCATAATTAACATGCATATTAAATAGGGACTGGCCTTGCATCTGTATTTGCAGTGATGGGGTAATGAGGGCTAACGGAGCGGCGCCTCGGGCCTGTGTTAGCAGACGTGTGGCAGTAGTAATTTTTGCTTGGATTGACAACTGCTAGACAAGCAGTCCCAGCATAAAACTAAACCCCGTTTGGCAGTATTAATCGTTGACAAACTGCTCTTAAAGCTGTAACATTGTTTCTGTCAGTTGTTTGGTTTGATGTCACTGTTAGACATAATAAATCAATAGTGTCAGAATTTGGTAATGTTTATAGCTAGCAAGGTTTATTATTTCATATGACTGTCATGTACAAGTAGTGGCTATCATGGCTGCCTCTAAATTATCAAAGACAGAATATTGCTTAGAATATACTTCTGTAATTCTTGCCTCAATGAATTCTTTGCCATCTGGAAATGCTTTTGGTTGCCCAATTTCAGTGTAATGTTCATTCCCTCGTGCAGTATGTTCCATGGTTTTTAAGAGTATAAATTTAACTATTTGAAAGTTGATTCTAGCTTTAAATTGGGAAGATATACCTAGCTTCCTAAACTTCACATTAATTCAAAATTTGACGATGTTAAGCATGTGTGATAGAGTGCAAGAGTACTGAGATTCCTCTGAGTAGATTTTAACTTAAGTAAGTACATGTAGGAAGGAAATAACTATAGGCAGTTGTTATTTATAAAGAAAGTTCTTCAGAGATATTTTTTTCATTAGGTAAAAATTCCTTCTTTCCTCATTCTCCCCTTTTAATAATTTCTCCAAAAATGTTAACATTTATATTAATACTTCCTGACATCTGACACCCATTATTAAACATTTTAAGAAACTTTTTTCATGCAGATTTCAAATATGTTTTTTAAAATTAAACATGTGATATTATCTTTTATCATTTTATTAAAAGCAGTCCTATTTATAGCACTCTTGGTGGAACAGAATTTTACATGTGAAAGTACTAGCTATATGTAAACATGTTTATTATGTAGCTATAACATGAATTTGATAAGCTGTAGTAAAATAAAGACCTTTTAGTGACTTAGAATGATGTTTCAACTGAAAATGTATGCAAATACCTTATGAGCTAATTAAGGAGTTTTATGATCTGCCAAACTCTTTTCTTTGACAAAGTAATAGGCAATTCTTAGTTATTAGCAGAAGAGGTATATTCAAAAAAGGTGGAGTAATTTGGAGTGGGTCTTACTTTGCCATAGAAACATTCCTACTTAAAAGGAAATTATTAGAGTCAATGGCCAAATAAATATAAGAGCATTGTGGTAAGTATTTGACAAAAAACTTGGTGTACTTCTCATGTACCCATAGTATCTCTAAAACTACAATTTCAAAACTTGATTTTTCATCCATTATATGCCTATATATGTGCATATTATATACATATAAGTTAGCATTGAGCTACAAGGAAAATGTATCCGAACAATAAGTAGGAGTTTTGGGGAATATGAAAGTAATAAGACTTTTTTTTTTTAAACTACTACATTTCAATGAATGGAATTTAGACAAAGCTACTATTTCTAGGACGTAAATGAATATGCCACTTTTAGGAACCCTAATTTTAAAAGACTTTGGTCATTCTTTTAAATATCTTTAATGATGGCAAATAGAAAATGAATAGCTAGAGCTGATAGTAACTCAAATGAGGTGTGTGACCACTTCGTCTGCCTGTTGAGAAGTCTAAGGCTTGTGCATGTTTATAGTCAGAGGTCAAGTAGCCCATGGAGAGTGATGGAGAATAGTAGAGAGAGAAATGATAGTTGGGGGTAGGGCAAGGTTATAGAAGTGGAAAGATAAGACAATGGTTAAATGATTTTTCATCTTTTAGGTCTTAGCTTAAATGTCATCTCTTTGGAGGGTCTTTCTTAATCACTCTTATTAGGTCTTCCCTGTTATTCTGGGACTCCTTCCTTCATAGGATTTACCATGATTTGTAATTTTTTGACTCCATGGCACATGAAGATAGGAACCATATCTGCTTATTTTGCAATGAAATTATTCATAGGGAAGGTAATGAAGTATGTGTAAATCTAGTGGAAGACCTCAGATGGGCGGTATTGTGGATTTGAGAAAGAGATGTATGTCTTTAACATGAGTTTTGAGCTTATGTTTGGTGCTTTACATAATTTTTTCTCCTTAGAATAATCTTATCAGGCAGTCAATAATACTTCCATTTTTTAGGTGAGAAAATGGAAGCTCAGAGAAATAAAATGATTTGCCAGAGATCACATAGTAGGAATGGCTGAATTGAGATTTACATCATATCTTTGTATGGGGTATGTACCACATTACCCAGGCTCTGTGGAATGTGTTGTTGAGGTCAGTGTAAAAGGCAGTCAACAGGTTTGTAATGGAATTGCCAAGCAGGATTGGGTACTCCGTTATAATTGTATGGCATGCATTTGTAGCAAAACCAGTCTTCAAATTTCTGCTGTTTTCTCTAGTAATGTTCCCACATATAAGCGTAGGGACAATGAAAATATGTGCTCTATTAGCTTGGTGAGCTCTTAACTAGGTTTGGCCTATTGTCAATCCTGTTCTAGGATGTTACTAGCTATGTACCCTCCTTTAGGGAATTGAAAAGGTAAGTCACTCAGATAATTTTCTGTGGGCTTAATCCTCTTGTGGAACCCCAGCTGAAAAAGGCTAAGTTTAGGTTGTATCATTGCAGCAAACAACTTCCAAATCTTTATAGCTTTAAGGTAACAAAGGTTTATTTGTTAATACCACATCTACGTGTGTCTCTGGGTGGCTGTGTTAGGAAAAACGTTTGGTCCTCTTCCCTGTGTGCCTGTTTCACAACTCACACAGAACACTTCACTGCTGGCACTTATGGCCACCAAATGCGGGTGCTTTTTGTTGTTGTTGTTTGTTTTTTTTTTCTCTCCACACAAAACAATTCTCTGCAACACCAGTTATGTGTCCTAAATGGTAATAGAACTCAATCCTAACGCTATCCACCTGGAGTCAGCACCAGATCCCACAGATTAAGAGCTCAGCCCCACAAGATATGCCTCTTCCTAACCATCCCCTCCCAACCCCATGCCGCTGCAAGTCCAAGTTTTCTCGTGTGCTTCTTGTCAATCGACTATAAATCAGAGGTTCCCATGAGCCTTTCTCAAGTTCAATTAATTGGCTAGAGCAATTCACAGAACTAAGTATTGGGTTGACCAAAAAGTTCCTTGGTTTTTTTTTTCTTAGGTTAGCTCAAGTGCTTAAGTTGTCTTTAACTTCATTTGAAACAATTTTGTTACATTGTATTGTGACAGCCGTCATATTAGCATGCATTTAAAAACATCCAAATTGGGGAGTTTTTATGTAGTCATTTTAATATCAAAGTTGGAAGAAATGTGCAGTGTTTTTGGCATATTAATGCTTTATTACTTCAAGAAAGGTAAAAGTGCACCTGAATTGCAAAAACAGTTTTCAGTGTATGGAAAAGGTTCTGTGACTGATCAAAGGTGTCAAGAGTGGTTTGTGAAGCTTTGGGTTGGAGATTTCTCACTGGCAGTGCTCCACAGTTGGGTAGACCAGCTGTAGTTGATAGCGATTAAATTGAGACGTTTAGGACAAACAACATTATACCACATGGAGGGTAGCTGTCATACTTAAAATATCCATATCAATAAAGTTACTGGTAAAAATGAAAAATGTGTCTTATTTTATGGAGAAAATCATATAGACTTTCTGGCCAACCCAATAAAAGTTGCTAAAGGATATGAAGAGGATACAGAAGAACAGTTAGATAAGAGATACACACCATGAGATCTGGGAGGTTGCTGAGTGCTGGAGGTTCTGTCTCTACTGGTTCACCAACCTCCTAAGTTCTCTGAACCCTGTACTTTTGGGATTTTTATGAAGGTTTCATCACATAGGATCAATCATTAACTCTTACTTCCAGCCTCATTCCCCTATCTGGTGAAGTTGAGAATGGTTCTGAAAATTCTGAGATTCTTTTTTTTTTTTTTTAAGATTTTATTTATTATTTTTAGAGAGAGAGGGAAGGGAGAGAGGGAGAGAGACATCAATGTGTGGTTGCCTTTCACCTGCCTCCAGCTAAGGACCTGTTTGGGAACTGAACCAGCAACCTTTGGGCCTTATTCACTGTGCCACCAGCCAGGGCTTGAGATTCTTAATATGGCTTGGTCTTTTTGGTGACCAGCACTCATTCAGGACCTGCCCAGAATCCCAGGGGCAGAGACCAATATAAATATTTATCTTATTTCACAGCAGCTGTGTTTGGTTTAGTCACATAGAAACCTAGGCTAACAGCACAGCCACCATCTCTCAAGCATTGTCAGTTGTCCTTCCAGAAGTAAAGCAATTTTAGGATTTTATCTTACCTACAATTAAAGGCTATGGCTCAGAAGTAACAACTCGCCATAGTTACATAGCCAACCAGAAAGGATCAGGTAGTAAAATTTGCATATGTGCCTGGAAGGAGAAGAGAGCTCGATTATCAGTACTAAATGACAATCACAATTAGCACTGTAGGAAATAAAGAACTCTAGGTAGCTAGTGAGAGTACTGATACTGTGAGTGAACTGGGATAGTTTGCAAGTCCAGTGGCCAATCAAATATGCGTTAGTGCACATCTTAGGAAAGTTTCAGTAAAGAAAAATGACTGCTAAAATGGTATGGAAATTCTATCCTGTTGTCCAGAGTGGCTGCACCAGTCTGCATTCCCACCAATGGTGCACTAGGGTGCCCTTTTCTCCACATCCTCACTAGCACTTGATGTTTGTTGATTTGTTAATGATGGCCATTTTGACTGGTGTGAGGTGACATCTCATTGTGGTTTTAATTTGCATCTCTCTAATGTTGAACATTCTTTCATATGCCTATGGGCCCTTTGTATGCCCTCAGGGAAGTGTCTGCTCAGGTCCTTGGCCCATTTTTAATTGGATTGTCTGTCTTCCTGGTATTGAGTCATATAAATTCTTTATATATTTTGAAGATCAAAACCTTGTCTGAGGTATCATAAGCAAATATGTTTTCCCATATAGTTGGTTCCCTTTTCATTTTGCCAATGTTTTCTTCAGCTGAGCAGAAACTTTTTAGTTTAATGTAGTCCCATTTGTTTATTTGTTCCTTTATTCTCTTGCCTTAGGAGAAATATCAGTGAAAATATTGCTGTGTGGGATATCTGAAATTTTACTGCTTATGTTTTCCTCTAGGACTTTTATGGTGGCAAAGTTTATGTTTAAGTCTTTTATCCATCTGGAGTTTATTCTGGTATATGGTATAAGTTGGTGGTCTAGTTTCATTTTTTTGCATGTCCCGGTCTAGTTCTCCCAATATCACTGGTTGAAGAGACTATTTTCACTCCATTTTATGCTCCTTTCCCCTTTGTTAAATATTGGTTGACTGTAGAGCCTGGGTTTATTTCTGGGCTCTATTCTGTTCCATTGATCTATATGTCTATTTTTATGACAGTACAAGACTGTCTTGATTATAGTGACTTTGTAATATAGTTTGATATCTGTATTGTGATTCCTCATACTTTGTTCTTCTTTTTCAAGGTTGCTGTGGCTAATTTTTTTTTTTTTTTTTTTAAGATTTTATTTTCTTTTAGGGAGAGGGAAAGGGAGGGAGAAAGTGTGAGAGAGATACATCAATGTTGTGATGTTGTGTGAGGGATATATAGGTCAGTTACCTTTTACATGCACCCAACTGGAGACGTAGCCTGCAACCCAGGCATGTACCCTGACTAGGAATCAAACCAGCACCCTTTCAGTTTGCAGGCTGGTGCTCTATCCAGTGAGCCACACCAGCCAAGGGTGCAACTGTTCACTTTCTAATACTTAACTTTGCCAAGGTGATTATTTTCTTCTCCCTTAATACTTAACCACACTTCTTAAAACCTCTAGTAAGAACATTTTAACTCCAAAGAAAGTACTCTTTGAACTTGAGAAGTCTCTGTATCCTTAAAGAAGCAGGTGACAATGGAAAGCATGGCTTGTAAACCAGAGAATGAACTAAAAAATTATGTTGCGTGGAACAAAGTATGTTTTGAAAGATAATGTGGAAAGAATAAACAATCCATCATGAAAATAAGTTTGAGAAATGCTAAACTAAAGAAAGTTTAGCAGAACTTCTCAGCCTTTAAAATGCTGATATCTTTGGCATTTCCCTTAAGAATAGTGCAGTATGCCATATTTTAAAACTTATGTGGCTTTGTCCTGACTGGTGTGGCTCAGTTGGTTGGGCATCATTCCACAAAGAGAAAGGTCACCTGTTTGATTCTTGGTCAGGGCACATGCTTATGTTGCAGGTTTGGTTCCCAGATAGGGTGCTTATGAGATGCAGCCAGTTAAATGTTTCTTTCTCACTTCATTGTTCCTCTCCTTCCCTCCCTCCCTCTTTTTCCCTCTCTAAAAATAAACACATCTAAAAAAAAAATTAAAACATTATGTGATTTTGTCTTAAACAAAAATGTGATTAGCATCTTGAGGGACCAGTGTCAGGAGAATACACTCTTTGAGAAGTATTTTGGGAGTCATTTTTCATACTGTTGGGCGGTCTGACATTGCTTAGGTTACAGAGGATACAGTGAGAAGAGCCATGAGGCATCATTTGGTTCATAGTTTGTTTGAAAATGGGTAAATTGAGTTTCAAATTAAATTCCTTGCTTCTGCTTATATTGCTAGTTTCATTTTTTGCCAGTTGCACATGCATGGCAATAGTACTAACATTATTGTGCTGGGACTGTTCGGAGTACGTACTTCCTATATATTCAACCGTACAAACTGGCTATGATAAAACTTGAATCCAGACCTTCTGTCTCTGGAGCGTCTTCATAATAGAGGAATTTTAGGATTGATTGATTTAATCCTTGTGAGGAAATGTCGTTTTCTGTAAGACTGGATGGGTCAAGGAAACTTACTAATAACTTTGGTCCCTTTTATAAGAAGTCTTGTTTCCTGTTTCCTCTAGAATGTGTCAGGAGCAGCTGCAATTATGTGAATATGCTCTTATATTAGACCTAAACCATGTATCTTTGTGAAAAGAAATTCAATAATCCAAGAGAAAATAATTGTGTTTTAGAGAATTTCTCTAGTGTCTCTATAACTGTATTTGTTCTAAATTATAGATTGTAGCCATATTTGCAGTGTTTCATTAGATAGATGAAAAATATAAGCTTCTTTCCATAATAATTCCTGTTTAGTATGATTTATAAAATTATTATTACTATGTTTGAATGGTGATCTGGATGTTTCTGGCCTCTCTAAATGAGCATGGACTCCATTCTGATAGCCCTTAAGGGACTTTCAGTAATAAGGAAGAACTGACCTAATTTTTTTTTCTTTTGCATAATATTTCCCTTTTCAAAAGATCCCAAAGCATTTTATAACTGGGAGATGGTATCACCTGTCTGGAGTACTTAATATAATAAGTCAGAAACATTGTAAGTTAGGTTAGGATTGGAAGAGATAATAATTCTTTAGTTTTACCTGTAGAAGAATATGTGAAATTATTGGCTGATAGTTTATATCCAAAAGTAGTTTTTGTGACAAGACCTCTGTGAAGCACGTAGTTAAGTTAGGTTTAGAGAATATGTCAGGACAAAGTGAGTTCTGTGTGTCACTTACCTGCCCACTTGCTTGTCTTTTTTTTGTATTCCAAAAAGAAAACAACTTTACTTTTTTCTGATCATAAAATAATCTTTGCGTATTGTTAAAATACTCAAGCTTAACACTGAAAAAGATATAAAGAATGAAAGCAACACACCTAAATTCCCACTAGTCAAAAATAACCACTCTTCCAGATAGTGGTAAACACTTACATGTATGTATTATTTTTCTAAATGAGTGAAATATTCTGCTATATAGCTTAATTATACATTGTACACATCTTCCCATGAGTGCAAATATGGCTTTACCTCATCGTCTTTGTTTGGCTACATAATATTCCAGGTTGCTTTTTCCATCGTTTTATAATATATTGCTAATTTGCTTTAATCACAAAACTCTCTTTAGTTACTTTATGCATTTTGGAGGGGCTTGTTTTAAAATATAGCATGGTTCTCAACTGGAAGTTAAATTGATTCATCCAATAATTATTTATTCAGTAGTTACTATGTCTTGATTGCTGTTTAAGGAACTTAGAATATGTCTGCTGCCACCAATTCTAGTGGAAGTTAAGTAACATTATAGAAATGTTTAAATAGGTGAACAAAGATGTCTCAGCCTAGATTTCAAGAGGAAGATGAAACAACTAATCATTGTGGCCATTTTATTGGAGAGTCAGTTAAGGGCCAGAGGCCTCTACATGTGTTTAATGACGTTTACAGACATATTGTTTTCAGCATCTAAATCTTGTTTCTAAATAATAAGACCATGCGTTCTTTTTAAAATCATTTAATTTATTGCATTTTAATTTATTTGTAATTTTGCTTTAATATAACATCATATTTCTACTTCACTTAATAATTTTTTAAAAATTCGGAAAGGTCAGTTACTGTTTTTGAAAATATCAGCATTCCTGCTTGACAGTATCCAAAACTATACTTTGGTGATTTCCATGTGATACCTCAATACTTAATTTGCTGACTTTATGATTAGGCCATTTCATCTTTTGTTTTATTTGATTTTTCCCCTTAGAGGTGAATGATTTTTATGGTTATTTTGGTAAGTACAAGACATACCATCTACATGTAATTACAAAGCAATTAGAGTGGCAAATCTAAGACCCTGAAATCCATTATAAAGATCTTATTATTTTTCTCTGTGATCAGTTCACAAAAATATGACCATGTAAGAATTTCAAAGCAATCTCAGGAGGTGTAGTTTAACAATCGTATAAGTAATTGATGTCTCTAGGATCTTTCACCTGAGATGTGTCCTTTGTCCTATTGAAATAGTTGAAAAGAAATAAAGCCCTCGCTGGTAGCACAGTGGATAAGGTGCCGGCCCCCCCGAACCCAAAGGTCGCAGGTTCGATTCCCCAGCCAGGGCACATAAGCAGGTTGCAAAGGAGGTTGCAAACCAGGTTTCTGGTCAGGTCTGTGGCTGGAGGCAGGTGAAATGCAACCATACATTGATGCCTCTCTCCCTGTCTGCCTCTCTCCCTTCCCCTCTTTCTAAAAATAATGAAATAAAATCTTAAAAAAAAAAGAAAGAAAGAAATTGTTTTGGTATAAAAGAAGACATGGGTAATATGTTTACACAATATATGTTGCATTGGTAATAGCTGTTTAATAGTAAAACTTAGACTCTAAAAACAAAATGTAATAGGTTATAATATTGGGCCCAAATCAATAATGATAATAATAATTGCCAATATTTTTATTTGCTTCCTACGCCCTGGGCACTTTGTACGAATTTTTCTATGTAATTTTCACAATACTCCATGAGGTGTAGGTTGTTATTATGTCCATTTCACAAAGGAAACTAAAACTAAAGATGGTATATTGATTTTATTCAATTTCCAATCTAAGGTCATACAATTTTTTTTTAAGAGTGAGAGAGAAATTGGTGAAGGGAGGGAGAAAGAGAGGGAGAGAAACGTTGATGTGAGGGAGAAGCAGTGATCAGTTGTCTCTCATATGCACCCAACCAGGGATCAAACATGCCACCCAGGCATGGGCCCTGACCTGGGTCCAACTAGTGACCTTTTGTTTTGAGGGATGACACCCAGCCAACAAAGCCACAGTGGTCAGGGCCATGCATTTACATTTAAAAAATAGATTGTGTTCAGTTTCTGGCCAAGTGGTAGATTGAATGTGCAGAGAAAATTCATGTGGTACAGAATACATAAAATGTTATCTGTAAGGTGCTGAATTTTCAAAACATGAAAAGAAGTAAGGAAACTGGCTGGAAAGGACAGAGCATGATTTCACAAATGCAAGAACTGGCATTTGTTCAAGGGGCTCCAGGATGGAGGTGTCTGCCAATCTTGGTGACCTAGATTATAGGTTTTAAAGAGCCACGTGCAGTTTAACAGACAAAAATCAGGAATCTTTACATAAAACCAGAACCCTTAAAAGGTAAGTACTCTGTGAATAAACTTGCTCTTGGCCCTAGGTAGAAGAGGCCTGAGAATTCTTAATTATAATTCTAAATCATTCGGTTGATTTAGGGATGGAATGAACCTTATTTGTGTGTCTCAAAAATAGTCCAAGGTAAAGATTTAGTTTGAAGTGAGTTTTAGTGTTTTTAGACCTCTATAAAATGTGTATCTTTTTTTGAAAGAACTTTACACATGAGTGACACGAATTCACACAGATGCATTTTTGAGGGACATAATAGGCTCACAATTTAAAAAGAAATACCTGAGTTAGCAGCAGCATGAAACAGCAGAATCAAGCTCACAAAGACTGAAGATAGTAGTGTGATCAGATATAACAAATAAAATAACTACTTAAAGAAGTTAAAGATGGAAAGAATAAGACACCATTAAATTTAAGAAGACAAATGTGAAAAAATTCTTAGGTTAGACATGGTTTAAGCAGAGAATTACTGAAATAGAAGATGGAAATGAAGAAATTATGCAGAATATAACACAAAGAAGAGATAAAAATTGTGAAAAGTGATTAAGAGGACAGAGTAGGAAAGCCCCCTTCACATTCAAACCGTAGTTCCAGACATAAAGAATAGAAAGATTAGAGAAGAAGAAGTAATTTAAAAGATAATTAGCTAAGAATGTGTCAGAATGGGTGAAATACAAATATTCAGATTCAGGTAGTCCAGTGAATTCTAAATGGAGTAAATGGTTAGATAACCTCATCAACACGTATGTACCTCATTAAAACTGAAGAACCCCAAATTTAAAAAACATCTTAAAAAGATCTTGAAATCAGGAGAAAAAGGGTATAATGAATAAACACCGTTAACTTCTCAGTGGGCTCAACTGAAGCCAAAAGACAGTGAAATAACTTCAAAGAACTGAGAGGAAATAGTTAGAATTGTTAACTTGGAATTGTCTATCCATTGAAAATATCCAGAGCATGAGGTAAAATAAAGGTGTTTTCAGACATAAAATTGAGAGCATTCACCACCAATGTTTATTCATTGACATTGAGTATTTGAACAGGCATAATCAGCTTGGAAAACAGTTTGTCATTAATAAAATTGAAAATGTGTATATATACCCTATAACCCAGCAATAACACTTTGAGGTATAAAGTCTTGAAAACGCACACGTCTGAGGTCTATCCCGAAAGTATTGGCCATGCAAACTTTTAATTATATTAACATTGGCTGAATACTTTTGGGACAGACCTCATAAATCAGAGTCCTTACAAAAGGTTGTTTAAAACATAGTTATTAACAATTGCTAAGAACTGGAAACAACTCAACTATCCATCAGTAATAAAATAAATAAATTGCATTTTATGCTGATGATTGAATACCACACAGCAATGAATATGAATGAACTTTGGCTACATTCAAGAATATAGGTATCACAAATATAATGTTGAATAAAAGAAGCAAGTCATAAAATGGTGTAATTCCATTTATGTAAAAATTCAGAAATAAAAAGAATGGAGCTATATTATTAGTAGAGATGATATTATTTTTAAAATATAGGAATGCCATAAAAAAACAAAAAACAAGGAACAGCTTACCACAAAAGTCAGAATAGTGATCGCTGCCAGAACAAAGCTTCAATTAGGTTAGTTCCTGGCCACCTGTGTTTAGTGGAGTACTTAAAATGTGACTTCTCTGAAATGAAATTTGTGCTATATGTTTAAAATATGTTTTTAGCACTTTAAAAAGAATGTATTACCTCATTAATAAAATTTTATATTGATTACATGTTGCAGTTGAAAATATTTTAGATATATGAGGTTAAATAAAATATGTTAAAATCAATTTCATCTGGATTTTTGTTTTTACTTTATAAAAATGTGGCTACTACTGCGGTGGCTGGTGGCTTGGTGAATAAGGTGCTGGCCTGTGAACGCGAAGGTTGCTGGTTTGATTCCCAGCCAGGCCGTATAACCAGGTTGTAAGCCAGGTCTCCAGCTGGCAGCTGGAGGCAGGTGAAAGGCAACCATACGTTGATACTTCTTTTTCTTTCTTCCTTCTTCCCTGTCCTTCTCTCTGAAAATAATGAATAAAATCTTTTTTAAAAATGTGGCTACTAGAAAATTTAAAATTTCTTATGTGACTTTCATTACATTTATATCAGAGCTGCCCTAGAGGCTGAAAATGGAGTTGAAATTGGTATGGAGCACAGGGTTGCTTCTGAGAAGGAGGCAAAGTTGTATTTCTTGACCTAGGTGGTGATCGTGGATGTTGCTGTAAAATTAATTATTTATTTACCTGTATGTCTGTCTCTATAAAGCATCTCTCTTGTGTAAAAGATGCATCTTTCTGTGTATGTACCTTAAAAATTTAAAAGTGCTTCTAAAATATTGATATTAGTGGACTTTATAGAGTAATCATTTTAAAAATTGAAGTAGATTATGTAGCTTTCAGACTAGTAAAGGTAGAAAAATGGAATGGAAGGAACAGGAAAAAACCCCACAACAATTCATTCAATCCAAAAAAGTTAAGGAAGGAGAAAAAAAAGAAGAAACAGAAGTGGGACACATAAAAATCATAAAATAATGTGGGAGACATGTAAAAGGACTTGAAAAGATTAAAATAAAAATATTAAAGGTAAAAGATAAAGATTATTAGAGAGTACTAGATAAAAGCCTATCAAATAAACAAACAACCTACTTATTTACAAGAGGTACACCTAATACAAAAGGATACAAAAGGTTGAATGTAAAGTGATGTAAAAAGATATACCAACAAAAGGAAAGCTGGATCAGCTAGTATGGCAACAGAGAAACCTGCATGTGAAGGGAAAAAGCATTTCTAGAGATAAAGAGGGTTACTATATATATTGATAAATGGTTCAATCTGTCAGGAAAATTGTAACAATTTTAAAATTATATACATGCACCTATTAATATATTTTCAAAACATTAAACAAAACTTGCCAGAACCTCAAGGAGCAATTCACAGTCATGGAGATTTTAACACTTGCCTGTGGGATAATGATAGAATATATAAAAGAATGCTGCAAATATACATAGGAATATTTAAAAAACTTAACAGTGAATCAAACTTCAACAAATTGAGAAGAATATCTCAAGTATCACATTGGGTTATGACAAAACATGTGGTTTGAAATCAACCACAGAGAAAATAAAGTAACTCATGTAATATTTGGACATTTAAAATATTTCTAGTTATTCTCAAATCAAAAAATACATTGTAGAGAAAACTAAAATACTTTAAAACTGGCTTGAAATGATAAAAGTACTAATGAAAACTTGGAGTATATACCTAAAACTTCATATAAAACTTTTTAGCCTTAAATACTTACCTTACAAAATAAAAGCAATGTTAAGGTAATTTGCTAAAATCTAATTATTAATAAAAGTTTCAAAGAACAGCTGGATAAACCTAAGGAAAATAGAAAAGATGAATAATAAAACTTTGAAAAAGTAGTTAATGAAATAGGAAAAGGATATGATGAAAAGCATTAACAAAGCCAAAGTTAGTTCTTTGAAAATTAATAAAATTGACAAAACTGCTGGTAAAGATTGATCAAAAATAAATTGAAAAGGGGAAAAAAAGGAAAGAAGCAAAAGAGAGAAACAGCACAAATAAATAATACCGGATTTGAAAAAGATGACAAAACATGCAGCAGAGATTAAAAAGAAAAGAGGATGTTACGAACATTTTGTCAATACATTCAACACCTTAGGTAAAATGGAATATTAGTAGAAATACACAAGTTATCAAACCTTACTATAAATTTAGAAAATTTATATGATCTTATAATCATTAAATAAATTAAACCAATAGTTTAAATTTTGCTACAAAGAAAACAGTATCAGAGGGTTTTGTAAGTTCTAAACATTCAAGGAATGGATGATTTCAATCTTAAAGAGATTATATGGTGTTGCAAACAGAAGCATAGTCTTCAACTAATTATATAATCCTAATATAATTGTAATACGGAAATGAACTGGTACCAATACAAGAAAGGAAAATGACAAACCAATCTCGTTTATAAATATAGATGGACAAATTCTAAACAGAATGTTGCCAAAATGAGTCCCACAATGCATAGACATACACTGACTATATCAAGACTAGTTTCAACTTGTCATAAATGCAAGATTGAGTTTTTGTTAGAAGCATCAGTAGGGTAAAGAACACTTGAACAACACTGTCAACCAGCTTGCCTTAATTGACATTTTCCTCTATCCAATAACAGCAGAATATGCATTCTTTTTTTTTTTTTTTTTTTTAATCTTCCCCCGAGAACATATTTACTTCAAAGAGAGGGACAGAAGCATTGGTAAGGAAGAGAAACATCTATTGGTTGCCTCTCATGCACCCTGACCAGGGACTGAACCCACAACCCAGGCATGTGCTCTGACTGGGAATCAAACCGCAACCTTCCAGTTCACAGGAGGGCGCTTCAACCAGCTGAGTCACACTGGCCAGGGCAATATGCATTCTTTTCAAGTGTGCTTAGAACGTTTACCCAAGTAGAATGCATAAAATGAATTCTAATTAATTTAAATGTCTGAGTGTTGGCAAAAATGTTGAGCATTTTTCTCACATGTTGTTAGTGGGAATATAAGTTGGTACAACACTGGAAAATAATTTGTTAATATCTAGTAAAGTGGAAGATTGGCATGCACTATAAACTGGCAACTCCATTCTTAGGGGTATATCCTTGAAAAAAGTTTCCACATGTGTATCTAGAAATATGTACTTGAATGTACACATCAGCTTTATTTATATTTGAGTAGGGGAAAAATAACTGCCTTAAAATTTATCAATTGTTTAGTGAATTACATAAATTGTTTTATGTTCATTTAGTCAAATAATGATACAGTTGTAAAGAAATATGGATGAATGCTGATTTTAAAAGGCAAGTAACAGGAGCTTTCTGCTTCTGGCTACATCTAAGATCCATAGTATTTCTTGGGTCAATGGATTAGAGTTTCTCTGGGGTACATGCAATTCCTAGGTTCTGGGGTGTACATACATATAGTAGATACAAGGGAGCCCCCCAAAACTGGAACTATCTTCTGGAGGTCGGGCCCCTTGTAGTGCAGGCTTCTCCTGCTAGGTGAGTATTTTAGGAACTCCTCTGTATCAGTGTACCAGCTGGCGTTATTGTGAGAGGCTGTGTTTGACTTAAGTGAATTTGTTTTGAAGACTTTCAACACATTTGCCCCTTTCATGACGGGTGATTGAGATCACCTGCCCACACTGCTGAGCGTTCAGCTGTTTTTGACCAATAATAGACTGATCCTTGAGCCCCCTTCCTCCCTATTCACCCAGTCTCACCCAGAGCAATTTTTATTTTTGTTTTCCCAGATAAAAAAAGCCCTCAAAGGGAAAACTTTTGCTGATGTGGAAGAGGTAAACAAAAAATAGCAGAAGCAGCCCTGGCTGGTGGCACAGTGGATGAGGCCCAAAGGTCGCTGATTCAATTCCCCAGCCAGGGCACATAACCAGGTTGCAAGTCAGGTCTCCAGCCAGGTCCGTAGCTGGAGGCAGGTGAAAGGCAACCATACATTGATGTCTCTCTCCTTCTCTGCCTCTCTCCCTTCCCCTCTCTGAAAATAATAAATAAAATCTTAAAAAAAAAAAAAAAAAAATAGAAGCACTAAAAGGCATCAAAATCGGCAAGTTCGAAAACTGTTTTGAGCAGTGGAAAAAAACATCTTGATAGGTAAATTGCATTAAATGGAGAGTACTTTGAAGGTGACTTAAGTATAAACAAAAAGACTACATACACAATTTATTTAAAAAGATTTTATTCATTATTTTTAGAGGGAAGGAAAGGGAGGGAGGAAGAAAGGGAGAGAAACATAAACGTATGGTTGCCTTTCACCTGCTCCAGCTAAGCACCTGCCTAGAGAACTGGCTTGCAACCTGGTTATGTGCCCTACCTGGGAATAGAACCAGTGACCTTTGGGTTTGCCTGCCGGTTCCTATCCACTGAGCCACCAGCCAGGATCATACACAATTTTTTATAAACAAATTCCAGCTTTTCTTTGGGGTCCTCCCTCATACTGCTAAATTGCCCAGAACCAATTTGCATTCTTCTCAGTCTCCTTGTTTTTCAAAGCATTTTTGTTTTATAATTAGGGTCACTTATTTTTACAATATTATGGGGTGTTTTCATTAGTACTACAATGTAAGTACTTCCATGTTAGTAATATTTTATAAGTAATTTTATTGATTATATAATATATTATTGGGTGACTATATTGCTGCTCTCTTATCCATTTCTATATTCTAGGATATTTAAGTTATCTTTGGCTTTTCAGTATTGTAAGTAAGGTTCTAGTAAACATCTTTGAAAATAAGAATTTTTTAAAAAGACTTATTAGGACCTGCCTAGATAGAGAACAGGTGCAGAGATAGATTTGATAAAGTTTTGGCATTTGTGGAGCTCAGTAAATGATAACTGAAATCGTTTTATATCTGGTATAACCTAAACACATATGTACATCCAGATGAAACTTAGATAGATCTCAGCTTAAAGAAAACAGTGGTGTAATGTGTCTGAGAAAATCTGGTGATTTTGATTTGTGCTAATAGAACTGGAGGACCTACCTAGAAGAAACAATATTTCCATTTTGCTCTAAATCCCTACTTTGTTTATTTTTGGTCATTAAATATATTTTCCTAAACAAGGGCAAAGGAAGTAACAATCCTAATGTATTTATGTATGTCAAGTATTTAAAAGTTTTATGTTGGATACATGGGACCCATGTTGCAAGAGGGATTTTGAAAATAGTATGATCAAAGAAGACTTCCGGAAAATGATATATGTGAGAAATGGTATATGTTTTGTGTCTATTAAAGAAGAACTTTGGTGGGGAGGGGTCCATTTCTGGTCTTTACTTCAAAGGTTATTACATAGTGAAAAGGGGAGCACTTTTTAAAAAAAATTTTATTGTTGTTGTATTACATCCATCCCCTTTTTGAAGAGGGGAGCTTTTTATGTTTATAGCAAACAGGATTAAATTTAGTAAGGTTCAGTATAGGAAGCTGAATTTGGCTGAACCAGAGTAGGACTAATACCACTGTCCACAAAACATGAGAGAGATTTTGGGAGATAGTGAGAACTCATATACAGTCTGAAGCTGGAAAAATCCACTTGGTAGAAATATCAAACATCAGGTATGTATTGGGGGGATCAGGTTTAATATCATTCCTTGACTGAATTTAGTGTGTACTTGTTTTATCTTATGAAGGCAGATTCTGTTAAGCTTCTTAAAATCATTTCTTAATCCACCCGTTTTTTTTTTCTCTTCTCAGAATTTCCATTATCTTTTGCCTAAATTTTTTTCAATAAACTTCCAGCTAGAACTCTTGGTTCTAATTTTGGTTCCATTTATTGACTTTCTAATGCCAAATTACTTTCCTAATAGAACCTATTATGATACTGCATAGGTTATGCTAATCATGCCTTCAATTATTCTGCATTGCCTGTAGGATAAAGTTCAGACATTTTAGTCTGAAATTCTTGGCTGTTTATAAATTAGACCTACATTCTTTTATTCATTCAACCACCATTTTTTTTTCTTTTTAAATTTTATTGTTGTATTACATCCATCCCCTTTTTGCTCCCCTCTGTCCTTCTCCCCAAAGTCAATCCCACCTTCAACCACCATTTCTTAAACACTCACTAACTATATGCTAGGGACAGTGATTGAAAGATGAATAAAATAAAGCACTGTGCCCAATAGGAGTAAGTTTAAAAGAGCTAGGGAAATGGACTTAAAACAATTTTTGTTTGTTTGTTCATTTGTTTTAAAGGAAAAGTACAGGATTTTGAAAAAAAATATGTAGAGACTCAATTTAGAAACTCAGGGAAGACTTAATTTGTACTACTCCCCTGCAAGTCTGTCCTATTCAGACTGGTCTTTTTTTCCTACCACCAAGGACACTTGATTAACTACTGACTCGTGGTGTGATTTTTTACCCCTAATACCAAAATGTTCTCCTCCTACCATTTTTCATACTGTGCTTTCATAGTAGGTCACATTTCATTTCTTCCTTTACTCCATATCAATGAACCTCTTTTAGGACACCTTCTTTTTCTGAATCAGAATACTTACTTTTGTATCACATTTGCCTTTTATTTATGTACCACTTATTATTTTATTATCTAATGATAGCAATTATTTACTTAAGAATGTAGTTAAAGAATAGTGTTATTGTTTTCTAGTCTATATTGCAACTATATTCTATTTAAATTTGATGTTGCTCTTTTACTTTTTATATGTGCATGTCTATTTTTCTAGTGAGATTATAAATAGCTTAAAGATATGTCATATCATCTATATTTCTCTGTTCCCCAGAGACTTGTACACAAATCCTGTGTGCCTGGCATATAGAAGAGTTTTAATAAACATTTGTTGAATGAATGCATAATGACTTTAACAATTAAATCTTCAAGGTGCTATGATAAGCAAACCTTCCATAGTTGACCATGAATGATTGTTTTTTCAAAGCAAAGTAAGCCTTCTCTGATTTCAGTCAACTCGTTTCTTTGCCTTTGTGGGGCAGATGTGTTTGGGGCTCCATTTTCAGCTCAGTATGACTTTCCAGCACTTCTTCTAGGACTTGGAGGGTTGTAAGTCATTGTAGTATTTTCTTTAATGTCAGATAGTGATGTTACCTCTTTGGTGTATGTATCAAATAGCTACGTAAATATGTTAAAACATAAAGAAATTAAGTTCTTTGTAAGTGTAACTAGTAAAAATCTCTCATTTTCTCAGTTTTCTCTTTACTAATGTATTCTTTATATCTGCCTTACTTTAAAAGTGGAATCTTCTTTTATTTCCATCATCCACTTTCACATATCTTTCTCCAGAGCATTTGCAAGACCTGGAACAGTCTTTCCTTTTTCATATTACAGTCCTAGTTGTGGCTTTACATTACATTTGCTCTTTGATGTCATCATTGTTAACATCATCATTGAAACAACTCTTGAACACTTATGTGTGGGGAATGGCACTGGGCAGTTTGTTGTCTTAGATTCATCCTCAATTTGACTAGATACGAAAATGGCTCTTCATTGTTTGCCTTTTCTCTGTCCTCACCAATGCTTTGGTTCATAAATTGCCTTGCTTAGAGTTCATCATCATCCAACTGCAGCTGACTCCTTAGCAGCTTTCTATTCCATTCAGTGTTGATGACTGTTTCTTGGTTAGTAGAATGAAAGAAAAACACAGGGAAAGTGGGCAACCGTAGTAACTCCACTGATTTTGCCACGATTATGGCAAATTGTTTGTGATTTGTGGAAATGAACTCTCTTTTATCAATGGTTGACTATCAGTTCCTTTTTCTGGAGAGAAGTCATTAGTTAACGCAGCTCAAGGATTTGTCTGAGAAGAGCAGCACATCAGTTAGAATGCTAATTCACTCAACTGGCAGCAAGCACAGTGAAATGACAGCTTGGAGGGGGGTAAGAGGAGTGTCTGAAAATGGCAGCAGATTGGTATTTCGAAAGGGGAGGGAAATTTCATAATGATGAATAAGAAAGATGACATTTGGTGCTCACATTTAACTTGCATTGGATGTCCATATAAGGGTCAGTATGCATAACCTCTCTTGATTAGGCCTCCGGCTGCCCAGCAGCTGACTGGGTGTATACCCTTCAGACTGTAACCAAAAGAAAGGCCTAGATAATTAGGCCAAGTTGAACTGCAGGAGGTAGCCAGCTTCTCTGCTGCCTTTTGTATATTCATGACCCAGCTTGATTGATGGAAGGACAGTGTTTGGTGACACTGTCATTTGCAAGTTGAAAGGTAGACTACAGGCTGGAGCCAAGATCAGATGTGCTTTAAAGAGTCCTACAATAAACTCATTTGGATGCTGATGATGTTCACGTATGCATTTCTTTGTTTCTTACTGTTTCCCATGGACATCTGTTAATTTGTAGAAATTAGCTTGGTTATTTACAGTTAAAACCTCACACTAAGTTACAGGGTAGTTTTGTTTAAAAAGTTGTACAAAGTTGCTAGTGATATATATAATATGTGACATGGATTTCAGATGTTTTTATGTGGCATTTTCACTTATTTCTTAAGTAGGAATTTTTATTTCTTGAATTGATGTACTAACATTAGAAGTCAGGAACTTTTTGGTCAGGAAAAAAGTTAAATAAAATTTTCTCATAGTTCACATATTTCTGAAATCTTAAGCACTGCTGTCCAGAAGTTTTCCAGAGACTATTTATTGCTTTCGTAAGGCTATTCCATTCTTTATCAGAAGATTTGTGAATATCAAAAGGTTTGTTTCTTATGGTACATATAAAATATCTTTTATTCATTCCAAAATTTTTTCTATTTACCCAGAGTAGGTCAATTCCAGACTTGGCAAATGAGTTAAAAATACTAAAGGAAGCCTTGGCTGGTGGCTCAGTGGATAGGTGCTGGGCTGCAAACCCAAGGTAACTGGTTCGATTCCCCGTTAGGGCACATAACCAGGTTGTAAGCCAGGTCTCCAACCAGGCCCCCCACCTGGAGGCAGGTGAAAGACAATTATACATTGATGTTTCTCTCCCTTTCTTCCTCCTTCACTGCCCTTCTCTCTAAAAAATAATAAAATCTTTAAAAAAAGAAAGAAAGAAAGAAAGAAAAACTAAAGGAAGTTGTAATCCTAAAACAGAAAAATGAGGTTAACCCAAGGAGCATCTACAAAATATAGAACCAAAGTTATAAGCTATTAGGAGAATGATTACCACATTCTGTTGATTAAAAGGACATGAAGAAAGGGAAAAAAAGATGGAGGAGGATTTTTGATGTACCTGTTTTATAAACATTAAGCTACCACTTAAATAGATCTTTTAAAAACACCGCATAGATGTGACACTTGTTATTTTATATTTCAGTCCTTCTGTTATTACAGTGATGTTGTTGGAAGATAGAGTTGTCCTTTTATTTATAAATAATCATCAACCTGAAAATTATCAGAATACTTTCTCTGAGAAGTCCTTAGATATATATTTTAGGTACATTACCTAACTTCTGTTAGTTACCATAACTTCAGGTAACATATGTAAAAGCTGTATAAATGTAAGTAGTAGTAGCTGCTGCTGTTGTTGTTGCCGTAATTATTATTAACAACTAATTCAGGTAGTTGTTGAAGTTTGACCGTTAGATTTTTTTTTTTAAGATTTTATTTAATTATTTCTAGAAAGAGGGGAAGGGAGAGAGGCAGAGAGGGAGAAAGACATCAATGTATGGTTGCCTTTCACCTGACTCCAGCCACAGGTCTGACTGGAGATCTGGTTTGCAACCTGGTTATGTGCCCTGGCTGGGGAACCATTACATTTTTGTCAACTAAATGTGACTGATCAGGTATCCAACTTAAAAAAAAAAAAAGACTTTACCAGTTCTTTCAGTTACTTTCCATATTTTTTTAAATTTTATTGTCGTATTACATCCATCCCCTTTTTGCTCCCCTCTGTCCCCCTCCCCACCCACCCATTCCTCCCCAAACTTTCCATATTAATTAATTGACTTTGTTCCTCCTCACACTAGATGCTGGAAAAGGCAGTGTTTCCAACTGCCAGTAATGTTTTTGTAAGGAAGGTTCTAGAGGGTGTTGAAAACACACTGATCATTATAGAAATCATGCATGCTCCTTCTAAAGTAATTTCAGTCTTAAATGACATTTGAGATAAGCATCTGAAATCTAGTATCCTAAAGCTGTCTCTATAGTATTCAGAAACTCTGCTATAATTGCTGGTAATTATTTCTAAATCAGACAGTTACTTTTTAGCAGAAAAATAATAATATATCCAAAATGTTAATGAAAATGTAATTTTTTTTCACTTAAATCACATCTCAGGGTTTTCAAATACTGATTTTCTTTCAGATATTTTTACTAGGAATTAAAAGGTGTATTTTTTTTCTGTGAAAAATGATAGAAATTAAAAACTGTCTTATTGAATAAAAATGGTTCCAGGAAGTTTTTATAAAGAGAGCTGGGCCTTCTTAATCTGAATTCAAATGTACTATGTGTTCTTTTTTTGCTACAGAACAATATTCTTAATGGGATAGTTTCTATTCTTCTCATTAAGTCTTTTCAAAAACTTAAAGGTGTCACTTTGTCAGGAAACCAGGGTCTTTCCAGTGATAAAATAAACTTGACACTTGTTCCATGAAGGCATCTTCTCCCTGCTTATCAGCTCTTCAATTTACGGCTGTGCTTTGAAATTTATGCCTGTAACTCCCATCTTTGTATTTACTCCAATTAACACATAAACCCTAATTAGCTAGATCAAGGGACTTGGGAGTCCATAAATGGAAAGTGACATGGCAGAGCTTGGCAGCTGGCATCAAGGCAAGGTGACAAAAAATAGGGAAGTATCAATTAAATGACACTGATGGTTAAACTATGTGTTGGGATGGTAGATTTTAACAGTTCTCTATCAAACTGACTGGGGAGTAGGAATTAGTTGATAAAATGGCAGCTAAGTTAATTTTGAACTTTAGATAAATTTAAAATGCAATGATGATAAAAGTTAAATAGTATTTTAATTCTATTTTATATCATCATCACTAGCAATAAACACAGTTCTACCAAAATAATTTTTCATGAATTTCCTATAGTATGACTTAGTGTCCAATTTTATGAATTATTACATAAATGTATAGCAGTTCTTATTGGAGTAGGAATGCAAGAATTACATATGAATCTGCAGGAGCCCTAATTGCCTATTCTAAATTTTTAGGGGGAGAGATGGTCCAAATAGGTGGATTTGGGAGTATCCATGATCACCATTAAATATTAACTAAGTTTCAGACTGCAGTTTTGAATTACATATAGACATTTGACCCTTGAAGAACATGGGTTTGAGGTGAGTGGGTCCACTTATGTAACAGGTTTTTTTCCCAATAAGTATGTACATTATTGTAAGTGTATTTTCTAAATAATATTTTCTTTTCTCTAATTTAATTTATTATAAATAAATTAAATATAGTATATGATACAACAAAAAATGTATTAATCTGCTACTTGTTATCAGTAAGGCAACAGCTGACTAGTAATAGTTAAGTTTTGCAGGAGTCAGAAGTTAATATGTGAGCTCTGGCTGGGTGGCTCAGTTGATTGGAGTGTGGTCTTGTACACCAAAAGGTTGTGCTGTGCGTTCCATCCCAAGTCGAGGTACAGGAGGCAACTGATCAATGCTTTTTCTCACATCACTGTTTCTTCCCTCCTCCCCCTTCCTCTTCCTCTAAAATCAGTTAACATCCTTGGGTGAAGATTTTTTATAAAAGGTATATGTGAATTTTCAGCTGCATGGTGGTTGGTGCTCCAACCCTTGTGTTGTTTAAGGGTCAACTGTAATTCAACAATTAAAAAAATTAGGACTTTGTAAACATTATTCCTGCTTCAGAAATCTTAAATTATAGGAAAAGAGTTGTGTCTCAGTTGATGAATGTTACCAGGCTTTGTGCATCTCCCATTACTTTGCAGAGTAATAGAAGTTAAATAAATACATAAGAACTGGGCTGCTTCTCCTGTGGTTTCAGCTGTTTTCTAATGTTGGTCCATTTAAGGGTTGGCTGGATATTTGTAAAGAAGGTTCTCAAAGATATTAGAAAAACAGTCTGGTCACTGCAGAAATTATGCATATCCTTTCAATCTTTTATTTTTTTGGTAACATTAACATTTTTTTTTCATTCATTATTTCTAGAGAGAGGGGTAGGGAGAGAGGCAGAGAGAGAGAGAAACATCAATGTATGGTTGCCTTTCACCTGCCTCCAGCTATGGACCTGGCTGGAGACCTTGGCTTGCAACCTGGTTATGTGCCCTGGCTGGGAATCAAACCAATGACCTTTGGGTTCAAAGGCCAGCACCTTATCCACTGTGCCACCAGCCAGGGCTGCCTTTCAATCTTTTGAATCAAAGAATGATGGGGTGTTTTTTTCTCCCTTTAAGAACCGGTCACAATTGTGATTAGAATATATGATCTGTAGATATTCAGGTAGTTGATTTTAAACTTTGAAACTATGAAGATATTTTGGTCGCTACATACTCCTATTTTAAGTACTGCAGAAGATGGGATATAGAACTCTTACTTGAAAAGCTGCTATTCTAGAGGAGTATTTGAAACATTAGAAATCTGCCAGAAGGTCTATTAACATAAATGTTTAACTCAGACACACAAACATGTACCAAAATGAAAATGTTTCATGCATTAATTTGCTGCAGAAGGAACTAACATAACAATTAGAACAACATTCTGCCTATTTAGACTTAAATTTCCTAGGGCAGTGTTGATATAGTTTAAGTCTTAACAGTAGACAGTAGTTTATGCTGTTGTTAAAATGGATTCTTCTGTTTTTAAACATTTAAACATGGTATACCCTAGATAACTGGAAAGAAGTGTTAGTATAATTTCGAGACCAGGATTTGGAAGTTCCCTTATTGGTTCAGGGTCTATTAGAAATACTTGGGAGAAATTATTTTTCTAGTTTTAGGAAAGAATGATGTCTATATTTTATAATTGTGAAAATACTAATACCTAGCTGGTAGCACAGTGGATAAGGTGCCGGCCTGCAAACCCAAAGGTTGCTGGTTCAATTCCCCAGCCAGGGCACATAACCAGGTTGCAAGCGAGGTCTCCAGCCAGGTCCTTGGCTGGAGGCAGGTGAAAGGCAACCATACATTGATGTTTCTTTCCCTCTTTGCCTCTCTCCCTTTCCCTCTCTCTGGAAATAATAAATAAAATCTTAAAAAGAAAAGAAAAGAAAAGAAAATACCAGAGGCTGTGATGAAAAAATGGAACCCAACTAAAACAAAAATAATCTATACAAGGCTATTTTGCTTGCTTGCCATTCTTGTCAGTAGTACCTTGGTGGCTAAGCTGGTAACCTGCCTTATAAGGAACACCCAAGCAAGCAGTGGACTAGATGAGGTGCTGTAGCTTTTTTACAAAATGAGACTTTTGAAAATCAAATGGTTTCCATCTCACTTTTGGAGCCGATCCATTGACTTTTTTTTTAGCATGCTCGATCCCAGTTTCATGGTCATATGTTGTAAACCACATGGAACTATTTCAAACTGTGATGGGGGAAGTAGCGACTGCAAACATTCCTCCTTGAAGCAAGTGGTTGTCCTAAACTGAGCACTGTAGAATAAAAATGGAAACATAAAAATAGCAGTTGGAAAGATAAAACAGCATTTATAGTACTAATAAAACCGTTGTGGCTTCCACAGGAAAACATGCTTTGTAACCTAATGCTTACCTGAAAGAACTGTCGAGTTTCTGAGAGTTATAGCTGTTTTTGTAAGAGAAGCACAGAGATTTGCTTGAGGGCTGAGTGATAGATTCGCCTGCCTGAAGCATCCCAGTGTGTTTATACATGGCTTGTATGGCAGCTTTCATAAGACATTTACCCCATGATTTGCGATGAGCTTATGTGTGAATAATTAATGGCAATTAATCCTTAATTACAGTAATTAGGCAAGTCACAGGAAATTAAGCTGCAGCTGGAGAAGACCATGCCTGGGAAGAGAGGATTGGGGGCTGTGTGAATGTGCCATTTACTGACAGCATTACTAGGATGCGCAGTATTCAGCAGCTTTGGCATTTCTATTGGCAGCCTTGGGTAGGACAAGAGTGCTTTGCATTAGAAGCAATCTATAGTTGTCTACAAGAGTTTTAAGTTCAAGTGCCAAAATGTTGTGTTGCATATGGTGATTATCTAAGTTTATTGGTTGCTATAACTCAAATGAGTTTAATTGTTTTTGGCTTGATAACAGTGACATTAGAAACAGGAGCATTTATGCATTCGTAGATTCTGTTGGCATGAAACATGATGCAACTTTTCGAAACATTTCATCCAGGTTTGCCATTATGAAATAGATAATGTAATTGTCTAGAAATTAACTGAGAAAATTTCTATCAAGAATAGCAGAACATACTCATAGAGTGTCTGGTTGAGAGGTTAATTACTTCATTACTAGTTGCTTTACTTAGTTATACATGGTAGTACACAACATGCAGGAAATACCTATTGAATTGAATATATACTCCAAATGTTAAAAACTCTGAGATTATAAAAACTTTAAATCATTCACATTAAATGCTAACAAATTTAATGCTTAAGAATCTATAAAGGGTGTTTTAAAAACAAGCAAAACTACCATGCCATAGAGAAGCGGCACAGCCCTACAAATCCCTGGTGAGAGATGTTCATGGTTCCCCACTTGGGAATGCATAACTTCTTCTGTCATCTATGTTGAATTAAAAAATCAGTCTTGTCCCGGCTGGTGTGGCCCAGTGGGTTGGTGCCAGCCTATGAACCCCAGTCAGGGCACATAACCAGGTTGCAAGCCAGATCTCCAGCCAGGTCCATGGCTGGAGGCAGGTGAAAGGCAACCATACATTGATGCTTCTCGCTCTTTCAAGGAAAAAAAAAAATTATATGGTCTTTGTATACCTAGATTTTTTTTTAAAAGCATGTTGAGCAGTTATTAAAGTTCCAGTGTACTTTTCACAATGAAATACAGCCTTGAGCATGAGAAAAGCATCTTCATCTGCCTAGTAAATGGTAATGGTTATCTTTCATTTTTCTGTTTGAACTTCAGCTGAGGTCTGATGTTAAACTTATCTAAACTATTAATCTGTTTCAGTCATTATTCATCTATTATAATAGTTAGAGTACTCCTGATACCAACATAGTTATTGGAAAAGGATGTACTTCTCAAGGTGGTATATAGTAGATAAAATTACATACATGGCATTTTTTAAACAGCTTATGTAATTTAGACATAAATTATATTATAAAGACATCATCTCTTCTACTAAAAAGGAAATTTGGAAGTCTTTTTCCTGATGTGATTTGTGATCAGTATATTTGGTGCAATAGGCTGTTGGGTTATTAAATATTAAAATACAATACAAAGCCTCATCTTTCAAGAATACCTTTTGTTCTAAGACCAAACTGATGGAGAGTGAAGTTATGCGACCATATATAGATTATGGCCTTCTGTACTCCTGGTTTACTTTAAAGAGGAAGTAAGTCACAGTATCCTAATAATGGTTTTGATTTTATAAATGATTTTTCCCCTTGAAATAAGCAACACATTCATTTTAATATGTAGAATCGGTTTGCTAGCAGGGCAACAGTTTAAAAAGGCTTCCAACTGTGACACAAGTGCAACCATATTGCTTCCTATTACTCGCTAAGGTAGTTGTTTAGAAGAGAGAATGTTCTCCCTGGAAATGTTTAAAGTGCTGTAATTTTATTTAGGATAATGAGGATTTATAACCATTTTGCCATATGAAAACCTGCCTTTAGACAGAGTAAAATAGCCTGTTTTGGTTATTGAATGTTCTTAACTCTAGGGTGTGTGTGTGCGCGTGTGCCCGCACATGTGTGTTACAGCGGTAAGGAGGTCTTTACTTTGGGGATTATGCTGGTTTATTCTGTATGTTAGCCTGTGTTACATTTGCAAATATTAAGTTATGCAATTCAAGTTTGACCCATATAAATGTTTACATTTCTTTGTGCACTGGATTTCTCTGTATTGAAACATACCAAATGGAAATTTTAAAAGTGACTGCTGGGTATCCTTGGGGCCTTGAGTCTTTATAACTATGCTCATATAAATTGTACTTGAGGAAAGTCTGAGTGATGATCATGTAGGAAGTGCACAGGGAGATAGTTATGATAGAAAAGTGCAGAGCAGGATCTTTGTTTAAACATTAAGCACGCCATGAATGTAGTGTGTATTATACTAAAAATTAAACTAGTAAATGTAATTGGACTTACAGTGTTCATACTGTATTTTATAGCACTGTCTCAAAACCTGCTGTGAAATAGTTTATTTAGACCTCTGTCTCTGATATGGGAGGGGGAAGAAAGGGAAAGAACAGTTAGAGATTTTTATCAGGTTTTTATCTCCTCACTGAAAATCTTAGCTCTCAAAACATTTCTAATTTCCCTCATTTGAAGGTTCAAACAGTTTCAAATTACTGCCCATGGATTGTTCTTGACATCCCGAATAGTAGATTTGAGCTGTGGAAATGCTGGAATGTGTTTTTGTGCTTTTCCTGAACAAGGGAATTCAACGGGTAAATTACAGTCATTTACTGGGAGTGTAATTTACTGAGAGCCTTTAGGCAAATGCAGGAGAAAAAGGACAGCAGCAGAATGGAAAAAAACAGCATAAAAACTGTTTTGTGTATTTTTTCCCTTTTCTCATTAAGTATTTATTCACATAAGAGTTTTATGAATTAATGCATGGCCCTACAATTAAGACAGATAGCTTTTATTCATTTTCACTGCTGATATATCAAGAATTTGAAACAATGATTGCCATGTGAAAATTACAGTCTGAACCACATTTCTGAAATTCTCCAGTTTATTTTGCATTTAAATCCTTGTCTGTCTCAATGAGAATTATAAGGAGATGTTGCTCTCTCAAAATGAAAATAGATTTCACTAATTTAGATATTCACTATTCCAACAGTCAAATAATAAAAGTTTTAAATTTTCTTAATGGACAAATTAATGGAAAGATTGTTTTTAGTCTTGAAAAAGTACTATTCTACTTTGGTTGCAGACCATGCATAAGTCTTATTTTAAAAAGAAAACTATCCAGACTGTTTTGGTTACATGCAGTTTTAAACCAACACAAGAAAACTCAGCCATTTTATTAAAGGTTAAAGAGAAATTTTATGAAATTGTCAACTAATTCTTTATAATATAAATATATAAACATTTGTGGTAATTTTTATAAACAGTTCTGATCAATTCCTTTCATGAAAAGCAGTGTGCTGTGTAGTGTAATTGCTAAGCAAACTGAAAGCTGTGTTGCACAGTGAATTTGTATAGCATATTGTAATTTGACACTTAAGTTGTGCCCTGCATTACCCTATGTCATAATTGATGGCTAAAGAAAAGCACATGCTATGCTAATTATTTGTTAGAATAGCTTGTTAAATTGTGGTTGCCAATTTTAAATAAACTATGGGATGTTTGTCTGTATGTTAAGTTTTTGTAGCCTACAGTTTTAACAGTCTTTTTGAAGATTTTTTTTTTTTTAACTTTCTGTTGCATATGCACAATTCTACCTTTGCACACAAGGTCAGCATGTTTGCCTATCTAATAGCATATTATCAAGAACAAAATCAATGAGCTGCAGGTTTCACACCAGTATCTCAAGGGACTTTTCTGTTTATACTTCATTGCACTGATCCTAAATTTAGTGTCCTTTTTAAAACATTAAGATTGATATTTTAATACATGATTTTTAAGTTCTTAAAAGTAAAACGCTCCAGAATTAGAAGACTAATTAAGATATTAAGTAAGGGTGAATTTATCTTATATTTACTAATAAGCATAGTGACTAGATATAAAACAGCATATATTAACATGGAAATTATTAACTACAGAATGCCAGCAAGAATTTTAATGCAGTAAAATGAGATTCAGGAGATAAGATTACTGTGCGTAATCAGTTTGAGTTCACATTTTTAAAATAGGTGATGAGTCAGTTATACCTTGTGAAGAGAGATGATTCCAAACTTGGTAAGAACATTGACTTATAAACCTCTACCATCCCTAGTAAAAGAACTGAAGCATGATAAAGGACTGTGTGCATTTAGACATAAAGAAATGTTACTTCTGTAGAGAAAAATGATTTAATGTGCAGAGAAGGGTCATTCATTTTTAAGAGATTAAAAATGACTTGAATATAATACCTTTAATTTATAATAATGTTCTGACGGGCTGCTTTCTGTCTAAAGTAAACCTTTTGATTGGCATGTTCATTTTGATTTCTTCTGTTGTGCAGTGTATTGAACAGATAAAGGTATTATTTTCAGCTATAGTACATCTCCTTAATTAAGCCAGTAAAGACATGCAGGTGGATTTAGTTCTCAATCATTTAATAGACAAATGTGTGCAAGGTTATTTTGTGGCCTACAGTTGACCCCTTTGTGTGGAGGAATTTCTTGAGAACATTCAGGATTAAGTCACTGTTATATGAGGAGAGGTGGCACATATGCCTTACAGAAACACTCACTCACTTGATGGCATTATTTGGGAGGCATAAGATTTGATATTCCAATTTCGTTGTTTTGTTTATTAACACCTAACACACTATCAAATTGAAATGTATAACGTAGGCTATCTTTCTTGTTGAAGGAGTTTTTTCGGACTTGGGGCAGGGTGTTTCTTTTCTAATGTACTTCATTTTCTCTCCTAATTTGTGTGAAGACTAAACATTAGAAAAGTTTTGGACTTAATTACTTATCATTATAAAAACCCTTAGAGCCTTGTTGCAACTGATAATTGGCTCACAGATATATGATACTCTGTTTCTTTAAGCCTAACTAAGTTTAAGTAATTAAATGTGTATATTTGAGATGTAAATTCTTAACTTTTCAATTATTTTTTAAAATTTCAGTCTAGAAAGTATAAATGCAGGAGTTTGTGCTAATTTAGGTCAGGCAGCATAAGCTTGGGAAATCACATTCTCTGACCTTTTGGGGGAAAAAGATACATCCAACATAGAATATTCAGGGTGATTATGAATATTAAGTAAAAATTACTTTAAAATATGACTTTTTTTGGTGCTTTTCAAGTTTACTCTATATTTTGATGTAAGCATTTTCTCCCACAGCAGGATAGGGGGAAAAGAAAACAATGACCACAAATTACAATAAAATGCCTCTAACATGATTTGGAAGTGGAATAGCACTAATGTAAATCAGGCACCTCCAGAGACGTTGGCCTTAATTTCAGTTAAGTGTGGAGTCACCCACGATTACCCGTGGTTTCTCGGAGTAAAGCCACTGACCCGTGGAGAAGTATCTTTTGGTCCGGGCCTCTTCCTCCCTGGCTGAGTTGTCGAAGGGCGTCTGCAACACGCGTGGACCTAGGCTCGCGTTTCAGTCCCACGGGCCGAGGCAAGGCTTGACTGTGCACCCGCGTAGCGGCCTCACTCTTTTTCTCAAGTCCCGAGTTTTACATAACGACGTGTTAGGAATCTCGTTCCTAAAGAATCTAGAGATAAATAATAGATGTGTGGGAGCTCAGTTTAAGCCCGAAGTCTCTGTTCTGAGTGGTTTTTGTTCTCAATCACCTTGATGAAACAATCTTGAAGCTGCTCCACATTCCATGACATTTGGAATGAGTCCTTGACAGGCTGATTTTCTACCCCTGTTGTGATGCTGCTTTCTCTAGTTAACATTCCTGTGTAAGTGTCGCACAAAAGTAAACCCGGAGAGCCTGCACATGACAAGGAGGCTGCTCCATTTACATTAATTATGCAGTCAGGGCGGTGAGAATATCCGAGGGGCGGGGGCTCCACTGCAGGGAGCCGAGAGCAGAGAGTGGAGCCCAGCAGCTGGTCTCCCCACACAGCCACCGGATTGCTGGGGACCACAGCTCAGCACCACGGAGAACAATGGGCGCGCCCCAGAGAGGCGCTGCAGCCCCGACCCGACCCCAGCGCCAGCAGCATTTGGGGCTGCTGGCCCGGGTGGACTGCGGCTGAAAAGGCCAGCGCTTTCAGCCAGCAGCGGCATCAGCAGCTGCTGTGGTGTTACCTTGTGCCCTTGGGTCAGTGTCACCTGGGAGTCAGCTCCCAGGCCCCAGAGTTTGTGCCTTTCAAATCCAAAACTGAAACTTGATTTGAGGGCAGGTAAGCCGTAGGGGATGGATTTCTGTGATCACGTATTGGGGCTGCTGCAGACTGTGGTATCTCAGAAGACGGAGGAGGACGGCGTAATCACCATGTGAACATCTTTGACCGATAGGAAAAAATTCCAAACCAGCTACAAAACAAGGATAATCTGGGGAAACAGTAGTTGGGGGGTGGGGGGGAGAGGGGGAATGAACAAGCAGAAGCAGAAGCATAAAGAAAGCAGACCTCTAACCCCTCACCATAGATATGAAACAGATTTCCAGGTTCCGCGTCGTAATTGGCTCTGAAGCATCCAAACTTAATGCCTGGCAATGGGAGGCTGAATTCCATAGGGTATTCCACAGGGAATTTAATTGTATAAACATTTTTTGACTACCTCCTAGGTCATGGGAAGTTACTACCTTGTTATTGCTGTATGGAGAACATTCCAGAATATTAAGATTATTGCTCTTCCTAGTTTAAATCTAGAAACCTTAGAAAAATTATCCTTCTTGCTACCACTATCTCCCCTGCCTCCCTTACCATTTTCCCTGGTTACTTGGCTCTAGTCAAGAAGTATTGAGCTGTGAATGTACTTTGTTTATTTTTCCTGAACTTCTAAAGGGTATCAGTAAAGATTATTGTGCAGTATTTCTACAGTGTAGTTTATGCATCTAATTGTGTAGACTTAGAATTGTATGCTTGCAAGGAATGACTAGCCAAATATCTGTGCCAGTAGAACAGCAGAGTACTGAGATTTGAAAATCTTTCAATAAAAGGATAATTTGAAAAGGCTTGTCCCTTTTTTAGATTTGCAAAACAATTCCATGGGCATGTTTGGTACTTTTCTTTAAAATAAAAGATTGTGTGTGTAGCATTTCATGAGTAAATCTGTGTCGCATTCAGCCAAGAGCAAGCACAGTGAAAATTTTTCCAAAAGGGATCAGACCATCCTTTCAAGGCTGTGTGTAGTTGCCAGCCATGATGACATTTTGCTCTACCCCAGCCAAAGACAATCATTTTTGAAGAAATCACTGTAGTGCTTTTATCATTTTCTTTTTTTGTTTGAATAAGTAGATACAAAGTATTACTTGTAAAGTGTTTAATACTTTCTTATGACATTTGTACCTTGAACTTGTTTCAAAAGTGAACTATTAAAAAACAAACAGCCCTGGCTGGTAGCACAGTGGACAAGGTGCCGGCCTGCAAACCCAAAGGTTGCAGGTTCGATTCCCCAGCTAGGGCACATAACAAGGTTGCAAACCAGGTCTCCAGTCAGGTCTGTGGCTGGAGGCAGGTGAAAAGCAACCATACATTGATGTCTGTCTGTCTCCCTCTCTGCCTCTCTCTCTTCCCCTCTTTCTAAAAATAATAAATAAAATCTTTAAAACAAACAAACAAACAAACAGATGTCATTAGCTTCCTTGGCCTCTAAGGAAAATATTGATCCTAATTTATACTACATACTTTTATAGTCATGTGATTACTTAAAACATATTATTGTAGATAACATTTTCTCTTTTCAAGTGGAAATATATAAAGAGGCAACTTCATAAAATTAATATTGAATCATGAAATTGTTGATATCTGACTATTTTGACTTTAAAAATGGCAATTTCATTTGGTTCAATCAAATAGACAGTACTGGTAACATATCAGTGAAATGAAAAACCAGAAATGAAAGTACTTAGGTACAGCTATTATGTGAAAATGCATACATGTACAAAAAGACTAATTTGATGTTACACAAAAATAAAATGAAATGTTCATGAAGTTCTTTCTCCCCACCATTAAATTGTTTGAATTTACAGTGAACAAAGAATTTAAAAGTTTTTCTTTGGTTTCATGGGAAAAAAATCTCTTCTTTAAAAACATTAAACACATATACTAAAATTAGTGATTCTTGGGCTCTTGGAATTTTAACTTTGTATTGTTATCTGTGTATATTTTAAGTATAAACATCCACAATTGTTTTGACTCTTGTTTCCAATCCACTTAAGAGTTAAGAAGTACTGGTATATGTATTTTGTTTCTAATTTTACCTACATCTAATGGGAGCTTCCAAAATTGGTCTAGTAATCTAGTTAGCATTTGAATATGAACTGTACTTACCAGGATGGCGCAACTTTTTATTTCACCCACTCAGAACAGTTTGTATTAAAAAATTTTATTTACATAATGGTTTACTTTTGATGCCTTTATCTGTGATATTTGTATCTCTGAGATAAAGTTTCATAAATAAGTTTATTTTTAAAATCAGAATGCAGAAGTGATAAATTTATATTTACTTAAGAAATAGAAGATGCTCATCCAAAAAATTATATTCTTAGTATCATTAGCTTTGACAGCATGTATGGTGCCAGATTATAGTGATATGAAGCCTATAATACTATTTCACATTTTTATCCACTAAATAAAAACCTGCCCTGTGTTTTATTACAAAGTAGGTGGCCTGAAGGAAAAATATATGTATTCTTTCCTTTTGGTATAAAATATGCATTTGGGCTTCTCATTTCATCCCCAATCTATGTTATTCCTTAAAAATGCAGAACTGCCTGAAGTCCTCTTTAATATTTAATTCAACAACTTTTTAATCTGTCATTATGCTGTGATGAAGTAAGCATCAAGTGTCGCTGAAAAAGATTAAATTATACTTGGAAATAGGAATTGAAATGATTTAGGGTTGGAGGCTGAATATTTGCTTTGCACAAGTAATAATAATAGTAGCTTGGGTGAAGAAGGGCTTTGGTTTGGCTTTAATGTCTTTGCCTTGCTGTGCTCCCCTGTGGCTCCCCCTGATTTACACTGGCATTACCGAGCTTTATTTTATTTCAATGGAAGTAGGAAGTGGAAATGACTACACTACAATACATTAATTACTCCATACTATTTCTTTGTACTGATTTCCTTTTTTTTCTGCAAACATCATAAACCATGATGCAACCTACCCAGTACGGATGTAGCAGCTGTGAGCAATTCTGTAGTTCTTGTTAACAAGCTTACCTCAGAAAGGAGAGGCAGTAATAATTGATATCCATCTACAGAATAGTGGGAAGCAAAGGAACATTTGTTTTTCCTGTCACAGAGGATGATGCCCTACATAAGAATAGGCTGTGACAGTATGTGTTAATTTTTTAACCACTGCATTTTACTTCTTGCTTTTAACATCTAGACTCAATCTGTGGACTATTTTGTACTTAAGGATTAAAGTACAAACTTTTAGACTTCAGTGACTCTTGTATGTTTCAACAGGTGACAAGAACTAATAACCTCTTTGGCGTACTTGGTCTCTGCATGTTTATGTTTCTCTCTCTCTTTTTTAGAAATCCGTTTGGTGGCACTTGGCTGCTTATTTCGAATTTAGTTCTATAGCTCTGTCTACACAAGGCCAAAGTAGTCAGTCAACTTAGTGGAGAAAACTAATTGAGAGATTATTTGATCAGGTATACAGAAGAGCCCCATGTGGTTTTTTGAAAGAAGACTATATTTCATTTTTACTCTAATGCATGTGTATTGGTGTCTTTATGTATACTCTGCCTCTGTCTGTAATGAATGTCTTCAGAGCATACTTTCATTTATCATGATTTGGCATGATTATGGTCCTTTTCAAAATAAGCCTAGAAATAGGCTAAAATCTTGACATGCAGTACACCTGTTGGAATATGACTGGAGACATATTTACTCCCGGAATTCAGGGTATCTGTAACTTGGATGTTTATTTACCTAACATCATATGCTATCATGGGACAACAGTAAAGAGAAAAGGTCTCCTGCTTACTTTTTTGAAACATTCTAAGTGAGAATGTAACTTAATGTAGTAAATTTGGAATTATCTATTAATTCCACAGAATTAAAAAAATGAAACTGGCAAAATGTTTTCAAGCGTACAAAGCATGTAGTAGTACCATTTTGTTTGTTCATCTTTTTATATCTGGAAAAAATCCAACAAGCATTTTGCAAGTGATATATTCAATTTTTTTTTTTTTAATTTTATTGTTGTTGTATTACATCCATCCCCTTTTTGCTCCCCTCTGTCCCCGATATATTCAATTTTTCAGAGAATATTTTTTAGCTTGAATTAATTTTATGTCCTAATTGAATTCCCTGAATATTTAGCTCCCCACTTTACCAGTGTATACTCAACAGGTAGAAAGTGGGACAATTTGTGTGGGTATCATTCCACACCTTTCATTTGTTATCATTAGACACTGGAAGTTAAATTTTTGCTGGTTTTCCCCCCAGGCTGGTGGCTCAGTAGATGGGCGCTGGCCTACGAACCCAAAGGTCGCAGGTTCGATTCCCAGCCAGGGCACATAACCAGGTTGCAAGCCAGGTCTCTAGCCAGGTCTATAGCTGAAGGTGGGTGAAAGGCAACCATATATTGAAGTTTCTCTCCCTTTCATGCTCCCTCCCTCCCTGCCCTTCTCTTTGAAAATAATGGATAAAATCTTTAAAAAAAATTTTTTTTTGTTGTTTTTTATAGTAAATGACCTCATATATTTAAAGGAATAGGTTCACAGATGATTCACAATTTGGTGTTTTGATCTAGGATAGCATTTGGAAATAAATAAATTTTTAAACAATTGGTCGATGTTTGCCTACACTGTTTTATCCCTTTTAAGGTATGCCTTTGTCAACATGTGTCTTTTTTGTTCTAGCACAAGACCAGTTGCCTTTCTGAAATCTAGTATGCTTGTAGGGTAAAGTAAATGCATGTCTTTGTAGAAGAATAAATAAAAAGAGCAACCTGAGTCAATAAGCAGGTTCAATTCATGCCTACAGCCATGGTGGACAGCTCATTTTGTAGATGTGGGTGTTTTGTTTACATTTATAATGCAGCTTTATTTAATGCTGACAGATATAGCTTGTGGCAAATGATAGTCAGAATGTATGAGCAGTCATAATGCTTCTGTCTTCTTATAGTGTGCTGCTGAAAATAAGCAGTTCACCTCTGTTTTTATTGAGGAAAGGATATGAGACAGCTATAGCTTCGTGAGGCTATTTATTGAGTTGTTTTACTAGCTGTGAACATGCCGCTTTATAGCAGTTGTGAAAATGGACTTTGCTAGTGTGTGGGAAAGGAAATAACATTGCAGTATACAAGGGTAGTAAAAAATCTCTATAAATAATTTTCCGGACTGAGGAATATTCTCATTTAAACAGGCAGAATGGGTTGTGATTTTGGCTAGGTGTCAGTTTCCCCCCCAAAAGTAACTAGTTGGAATTATATAACTTGGAGGCAAATTGTGATTCTGTAACGTTTAATTAGATTAGAATTTAGGAAAACTTGTTTACATACCCACCTAGATTTAGCACAGCATTGTGACCTTGGAAACTTAAGGATCTATATTAACCAGCTGAGGATATACGTTATAAAATGTGTACAGTAGGCTGCATTTATGTGTGATAAGACATATAAGCTAATAATAGTATGTTTATTATTTAAGAATGTACACAGGATACAGAAAAACCTATATTCATATACAGTTGATAATGTTATACAGAATTAAGATCACACAGTTGATGAAAAATTTTGAAGTACTTGTATTTTGACCCCAAGGATTTATTATTCAAAATAATTAAGGGGAAGTTACAAACTAACCACAGAACTTGAATTTGTATTATTCATTCCTTTTGTCCCTTGGAAATTATAGGTACTTACTACATCTGGACCTTTTAACTTAGGAACAAATTGTTTTAGTTTTCACACGAGTTTCTTTTTTCTGTTACTAAATCTTCCCAGGTCTGCTAACACTTTTTGATGTACAGTTATTTATTGCCTACCATAATTGTGATGGATACAATACTTTTTATTCTTACACATAAAAAAAGAGCATTAGAAAGGTATACATTTGAAATTTTTATTACTTTTCTATTTTTACTCAAATGTTCATCATACAGTAGTAGTGAGAAGGTATACAAATAATATTTTCATGTATGTAAAATAATTTAGAAAGCAGTGTGAATCTCAGCAGGTGTTTCTTCCATGTCTGTGCTCAAATTTCTAGGGAACACTGAATATTAAATTGAAATAACCGTCCCTTGGTATTATGCAGCTAAAGTTCAGTTTAATTCTCAGCTAAGGTTTTCTTGGACACATATCATTTTCCTTTCATGTAAATAAAAATCAGGCTACTTAGATTTGAATATTCTCCACTTTATAGAGTAAATCAAAATGCTGCAGAGTACTTATTGCCTTTTCTTAGCGTTTTTATTAAGACATTGCTGTTACCACTAAATATATGGATTATAGTAATGCTGTAAAATGTTCTTATTTCCTTCTCCACTGGCTGATGAAATGGGTTAATCTCTCAATAGAGCTATTTTCTTAATTCACCACCTGTTTTCAAATCCCTAGTAACCAACAAGGTAAGTGAAGAGATTCCTTTGTGTATACCTTACCTACCTATTTCACTGAGAGAGAAATCTAGAATAAAAAATGAAGACAAAACTCTTCCTTGATCTAAAAATTTTTTTTTATGAAAGTTGTTGTACATTACTAAAAAGCTGCCACACTTAAAAATATTACTCAGCAGCCCAATTATGTCACCTGATAGGCATCTTTTCAATTAAGTAAAGGACATACCTCAATATGAAGTACATTTATTAACATTCCAGCATATTGTGAGAATGTGGTAGACATATAACTAATACAAATTTCATATTTTGGATTTAGAAAGGAACTGACTTCATACTTGTAAAACCAAATGTGGGCTTCGCTATTATGGTTAGAATGTCTCGTCTCAACTGTACAGTATATAAGTAATCATTTATTGTTTAAATACAGAAGAGGCTGTAACAAAATGCTGTCAAGAGCCATCACACTCATTAACCTGCAAGCTAATTAGCCTCCTCCTGCCTGATTGCTGACAAGTTCTCTAGTCTGAACCCATTGCTGTTGTGTCAGCAGAGAAACACAGAGTGAGGTAGAGGAGGTCTCCATTAGATGTTTGTGAACAAAGTCTTTGCATTAAAGGTTTGTTTTTTATACTCTGACAAATGTTAGAGCATTCATATTCCCAGCTATAATTAAATTGGCAACTCTTAATTACTGTAATTAGTATATTAACTGTTTCCTTTCCTGTTTGTTTATAATGGACTTGTAGAAATCACATGCAATTTAATGTGATTTAAAAAATTTAAGCATTGTTTAAAAGTTTTCAATAGTTAAATGTATATATAAATGCTATTGAATATTTGAAGTAACATGCATAATGAAATCACTTAAATTCACTGCCTTGTCACAACCAGCACATACGGACTCTATATTTACATCCTTTTTTTGTTTATGTGCAAATATGACATTCATTATCCATTAAAAAATTTTTTTTCCTGGTAGGCTAACATTTCTTAACTAGGTTGCAATATAGCATTGGAATGATCGAACATTTTGCAAATGCATCTTAAAATATGAATTCTTTAATTTGTGGAAGACCAGTTTATTTAGAGTAGCTTTTAGAGGTGGGGGGGAGATATTTTGCTTGTTATATCATCCAATCAAACTCGAGACTTTATGGAGAGTACCAGAAAAAAAAAGTACATTTTGTAATAAATAGTTCATGGTCTAAGTATGAATTGATGAAGGCATTTCTTGATTTTCAAAATTACTACTATTATTGCTTCCTTATAAATGTTACTTACAATTTTGGTTTAAAATATTTGAATCATGTTCAACAAATTAGAGGCCTAAACCATTCTAAAATGATATATATACCAGCAAAATATATTCATACAGCTAAAAATACCATATACTGAAATTTATTATACTTCTAGTTTATGTAGGGAAAACTGCTATTTGAGGGTATCTGATTTAAAAGTACCGGATTAAAGTAAGAAAGAGCATCAAAGTTTATGGGAGCTTTCCATACAGGTGCATATTTACTGTAGACTGGACATGGGCAGAAACATCATTTGCATAGCGTTCTGTACAGATATTAACCTATACGAAATACATGTACTACTAGCTGGCTTTAGGCCCTAATTAAAGATAGAATGTTTTAAATACAATTTAAAATGTATTATTTGGTCATTTTTATAATAAAGATATTAATGGGGCTTATTTCAATTACCATTCACTTGCTGACGGCAGTCACTACAAGATACATCATTCTTTAATGCCTGTGGCCTTTTAACTACAGGGACCTATCCATAAGAATTGTAACTTGAGCCTCAAGTCACCTGTATTGTGGAATAGAAAATGAGGTTCCTTCTTGTACTATAGTTCTGTGCACTTGTGGTTTCTTGGCTAGGAAAGACAGATTTGAGGTTCTGAAGCATTTTTTCATTTTTAGAAAAAAATTTATCAGTTGGAATCCATTGTTCTCACCAATAAAAGCACCTTCCCACCATCCATTTCATACTGCTACCCCCCACTTTTCTGGCACAGCCTAATTCTGAGAGAAGAGCACATTTTTCTCCCAGAAACTTACATAATCTACTTTAGAATGTGATGTGACTTAAATTTCAGAGAATTTAGTGTAATAATGAATCAAATTTGATTTCTAAAGTAAATAAAATGAGTTTAAGGGCCTTTTGAATTTTAGAGCACATTTTAAAAAAAAAATTTATTGCTGTTGTATTATAGAGCACATTTTGATAAGTGCAATTTATTTAGAGTAGATGCCCAGATTTATGTAAAACAGTCTTTTTAAAGAATACACAAATATTAAAATAGAAGTAGCCTATTTTAAATTGATAGTTAAAAAGAAGAAAAACATACCCCAGTTTGACAACAAGGAAACTGGGATTTTCTTCTACTAAGTTATTTAATAGGAGAAACTTCTGTGGCATTGAAATAATTGAGAATTGAGGTCACTGCCTTTTGCGAAACTGGTGTGCTGGTTTGGCAATTCCGTATATGTAACTGTTGCAGAATAAAGTCCCCAAAAAGTGTTTTCTTGATATTAGCTTTCATTTATAAACCAGACTAATTCTGAATGTTTATCGTAAACATTTGAAGATAACCCAAGGCAAATTTAATTTTAGATTGGGCTTTTGCTTAATGTATTATTCATAGTATTGTATCATCAGTTAAGCATATCCTTGACAATAAATTTAAAACTTAGCTTTCATAGTAATATCCACCCTAATTTGGTTGAGTCAAATAGTGACCTGACATGATTTATTTTTCCTCCTTATTGTAGATAATTTTTTAATAATGGTGGAATGGAGTATTTGGTATGTTTTTCTCACCCTCCCCTCCTTAACACTTCACCATTTTTGCTGCATGACCTGGTTTTGCATTTTTCTGATTCTCTGTTCATCTAATTAGTATGTTCTAAAAAGACCTGGACCACTTATTGTACAGAGATGTAGCCTGTGGGTATTTAATAAGGAGCTTTCAGTGCTACATTTGCATCTTTTGCTTGGGGTCTGAATAGTGAATTACCTTTAAGATCATTAGAAGCACTGCTGTACTGTTAAAATCAGGCCAAAATATTCTAATGACAATTTAAAACTTCAGGCTTCCTATATAACCCAGGTGACCGCAGCATAATTGTATGTAGTATAGAGGACCCCAGGATAAACTGCTAATGGTTCAGCCCATGCTACCATGTATCCTCTATATATCCTCTATAGACAAGTAGTTTTCATCCCCATAAACAGCAGGGAGGTGTAGTGAAAGCAAATGGGCTTCACCCTAGTTATGTACTATACTCAACCATAAATGTATATTACTTATACCCTAACACTAATCCCCCAAATATGACTTGATACTTTTTAAAAGGAGACACATTCCCCAAGCAATGTGCAGAATGGAGAATGTGTTTTATCAGATAACTGACCATATTTTAAACGGAATACCTGAAAAATAAAAATTTAAAAGTGGAGTACTTTGCTTTCAGATTCTTCCTAAAAACCAAGGACTAAATAGGGAGTTCTTGTTCAAGGATTAAATTATAATTCATTCTTCCTCTAACCAAATATAAGAGAACTATTAGTACCGGGTAAGAATTCTTAAATCTTTTCTAAAAGATGGCTTAAAATGCTTTTTAAAAGTATGTACGTGTTTTTGCCCTATGGCTTTCAGTTGGTTGGGCATTGTCTCACTAAGTGAAAAGTCGCCAGTTTGATCCCTGGTCAGGGCACATACCCATGTTAGGAGTTCAGTCCCTAGTTGAGGCTTGCATGAGAGTCTCTCTCTCTCTCTCTTCCTCCCTTGCCCCCTCTCTAAAAATAAATAATTTTTTTTTTGTTGTTGTTTGTTTTTTTTTAAAGGGAATGAGCCCTGGCTGGTGGCACAGTGTATAAAGTGCTGGCCTGTGAACCCAAAGGCTGCTAGTTCAAATCCCAGCCAGGGCACATAACCAGGTTGCAAGCCAGGTCTCCAGCCAGGTCTGCCTCCCTCCCATCCCCTCTCTCTAAAAATAATAAATAAAATCTTAAGAAAAAGAAATGAATGACTTCAGACAATGCTAGAGGGGGTGATTTTTTAAAAAGTATGTATTTTTGTTAATTTTTGTCATTATAGAATTATAGAATTGAAAGCTGTTAAATGATAAAATTTAGCATCTTTTTGTAGTTAATATTTTTACTAGTTTTCTGATCTCAAATTGATGAGATATTTACCTATTACCACCAATAATGGCAGGGATCTTAAAGGTAGCAGGTAACAAAAGTGACCCAAATATAGAGAAAGATAGTGGTAAATTTTGTGTTTATTTATTTATTTAAAGATTTTATTCATTATTTTTAGAGAGGGGGAAGGGAGGGAGGCAGAGAGGGAGAGAAACATCAGTGTATGGTTGCCTTTCACCTGCCTCCAGCTGGGGACCTGGCTGGAGACCTGGCTTGCAACCTGCTTATGTGCCCTGACTGGGAATTGAACCAGTGACACTTGTGTTCACAGGCCAGTGCTCAATCCACTGAGCCACACTAGCCAGGGCCAAGTTTCATGTTTTTAAATAAATGCTTTTACATAGAAGGCATTTATAGAGTCACACTAGCTGACATTTACTCTGCATCTGAGCTTCCTGACTATATATGAAAAATTAAATACAGATATTTTTATACAACTGATTTTAGCAGTTCATGTTAATTGATTTAAAATTTAGCAATTGTACTTCAAAATTGCATTTCTGAAATAGCTATTTCTTCATGGAATCTGAATTTACTTAGTTGTAATCAATAATTTCTGCTGAACAGCTCTATATAAGTTTTAGCACAATGCTGTGCATATAATGGGTACTTAGTAGAGATTTGTTGAATGAAAATATGAATAGTGAAAGATCAACCTGAAATGAATATAAAGGAAAAAGAGTATGTGCTTAGCACATAGTGGGGTCCCTGTAGTTAGTTGAGCCAGTTATGCATTTATATTTTTCCAGAGGGTCTTGGTTCCAGTAACAGTTTGAAGAATATTTTAGAAATAATACCTGGGAAGTAATTAATTTGAGTGCACCCGGAGGCTGTCTATAGTGTGTTTATTTTGCATATTTCATCCTTTTGTACTCTTGTTATCAGTTTACTACTCAGAGTTCTCCAGATCAACTATGAAAAGAAGCTACCTGATGTGACACGATCCTAGTTTAAGCCATTACACCCAATGTTGTCTTTTCTTTGACCTTCTTTTAATTGTGTTACCTTCATTGTTAGAGAAACCCAAATCTCTGGTTTCTTGAAGAAGCTGCTTTATTTATATTATTTTAGATCTAGTGTTTTAGGTTTATTGTAGAGAAAAAACAGAACTTGTATTTTTAAAATAATAAAATATATTCTTACACTGAGGGAGATTAATGGCAAGGAAAACATTTATGCAGATATGTTCACTGCGAAATAAAATCAGAGTAAATTTTTAGTTAAAACTGGATTTAGCTTGCATTCATATTTGAAAAAACTATATAAGGTTTAACATATTTATGATCAGAGCGCTGACCAGTGATACTCTGTTGAGTAGTTTTGCAGGATTTTCTCTTCTAAGAAGAATTTGTTGTACTCGCATTATTGTTTCCTTTGGGATTCCAGACAATGACTCTGTAGTCTGCTTCATTAATATTGGTTGTCTTCAGCAGAGAGTATCCAGATTTGACCTGCCATGTATTAAATTTTTAATGTATTACTAGTTCTTTCACAGAGTAAGGCTTGTCTTTGTTCTTTGTATTTTTGTACCAGTACAACTTGAATCAAATACAGATGGAATTTTGTAGTATCACTAAACACGCCTCATTTAAGAAATACACAACACACATGCACCACTATAAAAATGGTTATTGGTAAAAATATTTCAGTATAAATAGGTATCTTTTAAAATACTTGGAAGTACGCAATTCCGAATTTATCTTGAAAAGTGCCAAGGGATGTTATGTTCAGTGTACAATAAGTTAATTATTATGCTATTACCATTGATGATGTTGAATGTGTATTAGTTAATGTGTTAATGATGTGTTAATTACTGTACATGTTGTGAAGACCCTTCAGGCTTGTTCTATGATGCAACATGTCAACTTGAACCAGACCAAGTAATCTGCAAAGCGGAGTGTAACTCTTAAAAATAACACTTGTAAACATAAATTATAAATTAAATTATGCTTTTTATTATCCTTTTTCTTTCTGGTAGAATGAATAAGTAATTCTTCTGCTATCTGCACCTGTTAGAACCTAATACTGTCAGACTCTGTTTTCCCCAAGAGGATTGGAAGTGATTTGTTATGCAATAACTTCCGCTTTGTTTACACTCTGGCATTTAGTGTACATTTTATATAGATTCATGTGTTTTGCAACCTGAAAGATCCTTTTTTGTTTGTTTGTTTACCAGATCAACTTACAGTGAAAGACAGTCAGTCTTTGTGCCAGCAGGTGAAAAGTGGCTTTGTTCAATTAGCACCACTAGTTGATACTAAACTAATACTTGTGATTCAATCTATGGCTCATCAAGCTTGTTGACCAAATAGTTGAAACTTCAGATCAGTCATAAAACACTGGATGCCAATTTCAAATTATTTAAAAGAGGCCAGAATTTGTAGCCATTTGGGAACATGGAATAATACAGGAGTGTTTAGTGTGGGGTTGGGGGACATAAATACAATTTCAAAATGTCAGTATTTGAACTTTATTATTTCAACTTTTGAATTATCAGTTGCTCGCTTCTTTCTAATTGTTAACATTTTTGGAAAAGATACCTGGTAATCATCTTGGAGTAAATTATAGAAGTATGAAATACAGGTTCATACAGTATTATTTTTTATTTTCATCTCTTCAAAATCATTGTTTGATAGTAAACCAAAAAATATTCATAAAGAATTATAGTACACAAATGAACCAGGGTTGTATAGTGAGGGTGTTTTTTAAACACTTAGAACTAACTCTTAAAAATACAAAAAAAAAGAATAGAAATGAATATTCCTGTCAGGCAGTTAGTTATTCTATCTTTCCGATCCTATTAACATAATATGTACAAGAGGTGATGAAGAGTTTAGGTAGTAAAAGCTAGACTACCTGCCCAGGTTCAAATCTTGGTTTTTTCATTGTCAAGCCTTTAACCAAACCACTCAGTGCCTCAATTTCATGATAGTAACAGTGGGCATAATAGAATCTACCTCCCAGGAATGTTGGGATGAGTTTATAGGGCGCTTAAGCAGTGCCTGACACATTGGAAACACTCAATAAAGGTGAAGCCTTATTAACCTAACTTTAATATTAGAATAAAAATTATTTGGAAGCATTTAATTTCCACAAGCTCTTTGAATTCCCTAGGACCCATTATGAATGTGAGTTTTTGGTTTTCAGGTATTATAGTCCTGTACCTCATCACAGAAAAACTTCTTATTTTCAATGATGATTTTATTTCTGTGGTGTTGTTTACACCCACCTGAGTTATCCTAGGGTATTGGCGGGGGGGGGGGGGGGTGTTTCATTCATTCATCTAACCTTGCCTGATTTCTATAGCATAGCTTTTGTTGAGATTTGTATTAGCATGGAATGATATTCTGACCAGAACTTTGGTCTCCCTTGCAAATACTTGTGTATCTCTTGTTTACAGCCCTGATGTCCTTTAGTAATACCCATGCAAAAGGGATTCTAATAAATCTTGTGCCTGGTATTACACATTGTTTGTTTTAGCTGCCTTCCACTTCGTGCTTCCTCCTTTAAGAGCGAGCCATTACGAAAGGTTAGATTCACAGTTAGCAGGCTTTAGCTCTCCCTTTTGAATCAGTGAGGTTGCCGTTTTATTGCTCTCCGACTTACACTTCAGTGATGAGAGTAAACTAGCATCAGATTAAAGGTCAGCAAATCCCATCAAAGAGAGGAATATTAGGGGCAGAGATAGTTGGAGAGGCAGCACACCACTGGGTATTGACAGGGTGATTCCAGGGTATCAGTCAGCAGAATTATAGCTGCCCAGAGAGTCAGTACAGCTTTAATGAGCCTGTGTGAAGAGGAAGAGGGTGGATTTATGTAGTTCCTCATAATTTTCTGTAGAGACTGTTATTGCAGACATTCTGTGGGGTGTTCTGGTCTTTCATTTAATTCAAAGGTCCTGCAGCTTATCCATCCTCTAAATTCCTTTTTGTTAGCTCAAATCAAAGTTGACATTTCCATGGTTTACCACATAAAATACCCAGTTCAAAATCAGGTTTCTTTTGGCAATTTTGAAATCTGTACACTATTACTGTAAATCCACACATCTTTATGTTAATATATACCTACACTTGTATTTATATTAATACATACATGTTTCCGCTTCAGAAAAGTGGTTTGAATAATGATTTTTTTTTTCATAAGTACACAACAAGGGAAAATGTACATGTACATTGTCCTCTAAGCGACTGGCAGGAAATCTGTAGTTATGTTGCTTTTCAAAAGGATTTTAATTTATTCGCCTTAAATTGACTTTTCTAAATAATTGTTTATATTGTTTGTGTATGCCCTGTCTCACTCTGTATTCCTCTAATACCCCTATTCTGGAAACCGAATTGTATTTTATCTCTGGAGAGGAAATGTTCTTACTTATTCTAATGAGCAAATACTACATTTAATTGCTGTTTAAGTCCACCTCAATTTTGATATGACCTTGCAGTAAATTTGACTCACATAAATTTCTTATCAGAGGAGGATTAAATCTATGATTTCAAAATCTAGAATATGTTTTGGGAGGTTGTGTTTATGTAAAATGTGAGTATCTTTGCAGTAGGTTAGTTGCTTAAAGAGTTAATGATATATATAGATAGATAGGCCTTTTTAAATTAAGAGTTTATAGGTCATTCGAAAATAGATGGTTTGTGAAGAAATTTATCAATAAACTTGAACTAGAATGTTTTATTGGCCAAGGCAGCCACTTTCTGTAATTTGTATTTAAAAATATGCTATTTGATTATTTATAAGTAAACGAATACATTATTAACGTAGAGGGGGTCTTGTTTGTGTGATTTGCTGCTTGGAAGATGCTTTTAAGCTTCTCTGCCATTGTCCTTTGCCTGCCATGTGGGTGGTCGTGCTTTTCAGACACTTACATGGTTTTTAATGGGAGAGAGTGATGGATGTGATATGACCATGAGAAGCACAAATATCCTTCTTAAAGTTCACTGTTGACTGAAACATCTAAAGTGCTTAGAGCAAAATGTAAACCCCTTAATAGAGATGCATACAGACAAATATTATGTAAAAATAGAGAAGCTATCTACAGCTATTCTATGCTGTGTCTATAATAAAGAATCAGCATACTTAAAAGTAAAATCATGTGAAAAGTCTAGTAAAGTTCATGCTTCCTATAATGATGCCATACTTCATGAAGTCTTTTCGATAAGACTGAGTCTTAGTCCTGTATAATAACAGAGATAAAACTTTGTACTATATTGTTACATAGGAATGTACTGAGAATGCCAGTGATCCTCATGCTACATTTACCAGCATGCTATTTTGAGCAGCGCCTGTGCATCAGGATAATTTGGCATTGCAAAACCAATAAAGTGGATATTCCTTCCTGCAAGAGGAAAAAAGGAACCAGTGAATATCTGGTATTCATAATGAAGCCAACTGACTATAATTTATATAGTCACTTTCGAACATTTTAGAGAAAAAAGAAAGAAGAGGGCTTCAGCAAAGGGGAAAAGAAATGAATATAAAGATAAGCATGAGATTAATTATCTGATAAGGGCAGTGTTCCTACTGCCATGGAGGCTGTATGAGTGACATTTATTGATCACCTTAAAGTACACAACTACGTATATTGGGCTTTTTAAAATTGAACTGGGGTCTAGTATTTTATTGACAAAATTATGAATTAAAAGAATCATTGTTCTGAAGTGGTGCCATTTTCCCCCATATTGGTAGTTTCTTACCAAAAAATATTTTTAATCACATATATATGTATAGTCTCCTAAAATATACATTTTATCTGTGAAATAGTTGATTAAAGATTTCTAAGATACTGAAAAGATGGATAACTTTGGTCTAATTTTGACTTACTTTAGCAAAACATCCTGTAGTCAGTTAAAACATGATAATGAGTACATTTGCAGGAACAAAGAGTTTTTATTTCAGAACAGATAAGTAGCACCATTGAATTTCCATGTGGTCTCCTACATATAGCCATTCTCTAGATTTCTGAGTTTATATGAAATGTGTGGACAGAGACCACTAATAATAAGCAACGATCAAGAGCGTTTTATCATCAGCATACATCAAAGTGCCATTCTGCTCCCGAAGTGATATGAGAGTAAAAGTAACATGAGAGTAAAGAGTAAAAGAAGAAAACAGATACTTAGATCATAAAAATTGAGAAAGCCAAAATCAGTAAAACTACAGACCATTAAAATATGTTACAAAGTAATGGCAACACAATCTATGACAGAAAAATTTGATAAATGAAGAAACCATTTACAAAAAACCCCGCCAAACCCTAAAACAAACACCTCAATCAAATTTGACCATGTAGTGAATGAATATTACCAGAAATCAGATAAAAGTGCTAATTATAGGACAGATTTGTTTCACATTACATCTGAAGTTCACAAAACTTTTTTTTTAAAGATTTTATTATTTTTAGAGAGAGGGGAAGGGACAGAGACATCAATGTATATTTGCCTTTCACCTGCCTCCAGCTGTGGACCTGGCTTGTAACCTGGTCATGTGCCCTGGCTGGGAAATTGAACCAGTGACCTTTGGGTTTGGAGGCCAGTGCCTTATTCACTGTGCCACCAACCAGAGCTTTTTTTTTTTTTTTTTTTTAAAGTTCATGGCATGGCTCTTGGCAATGGTTTATTTTCAGAGGTAATACTAATCAATTCTGAAACTATTCTTTGACTTTAAGAAGTGTAGCATTTTAATAAAAACATTTTCCTCTGTATGATTTAAAGTGAATACTATTATTTTTTAAATTGATGATTACGTGCTAGGTACTGTTTTAGTCATTTTACAGATTTTATAGCATTTAAACTTCAACTGATTCTTTGGTGGTGGTATCTCTATAGAGGATGAACTCAAGAGACCTTGGGTACAATCACATAGTTAATAAATAGCAGGCAGAATTTGAATCCAGGCTATTCTCCAGTAGCATAGTATATTTTTTAGTATTGGAGCTAATTTATATAGTGGTTGCGAAGTGAATTTAAAACCCAATATTATAACCTAGGTATTTGAAGTATAGTGGAATCTTAGGAATAGCAGGCTTTGTGTTTGAATCATTGTTCTCACATTTACTAGGCATATAATCTTGAGCAAGTCATTTAGCCTCTTTGAAGTTTTGTTTTCTCACCTATAGATGAGGATGATGGCATCTCTATCTTATAAGGTTATGTAAAAACCAAAGGAAAGAGAATGTGAAAGATAGAGCTTGCTGCTTGGCATGCAGTACATGCTTAATATGTATTGAAATTTGAACAGAGAGGGTTTTCAGGCTAAACCGTAGAGTAAGACCCAAATACTAGAGTGTTTTTTGGATTATCACATTAACTACTGTAAAATAAGAAGTTAAAGTCACCTACATAAGAAGCAAAAGGACAGAAAACATTTGCTTTTTGGCAGAAACATTTTGCATTGTGCCTGCGTCTAGGAGGTTCTTACCAAACAAAGTCTGGAAGATTTGATCTTCCAGGAAAGAGAGTAGTGAGGGAAGCAGCTGTGTGGAGAGGCACAAACGATGCCCTCCGTGTTGTGGGAGCAGGCGCCACGGTGTAATGCTATCCCATTCACAGCTTGGCGGTGATCTTAACTGACAAGGCAGGAAGTGAAAGTGCCATGGCGGTCTCATTCCGCAGGGAGAAAAGACAAGGGAACAGAGTGTGGGAAGAGGGGCTGCAATAGGAGTTTGTGCAAACAAATGCCGAAAAGTCCTGGAAATGCACATAATAGAAGAGGACTAATTGGTTTTGTTGGAAATCCAAATGTAGGCCTCCAGCATTTTCTAGTGAGGAGACCCTAGGCATGTGGTGAATTTAAAAGGATATCATTGGCACATTAGAGCATTAGATCACTGTTAATCACATAGAGTAGCTAGTCAGAAAGGCCTGTAGGTATTAAAGCCAGTGTTATTATAATTCTTTTCCCTCACTTAGGTTCTGAAGCTCATCGCTTTTTCTTTATATTCCCTTTTCAAATTTAGTTGTCATATTTACCAATCCTAAGAATCTTAATAGAGCATTTTGTTTGCACATTTATCCGTTTTGCTAGAAAGAAAATGGCCGTTTCCTTTTTTTCCCCCCACTTGTAATAATTTCCTTGAAGAACAGAGCACAGGTAACCCTTTGTGCTAATATGCCGGAGAAACATGGCCTGTTTTTTCCTTCATCCTTTTTTCACTGTCTGAGGCAAGCACAGCATACTTCATATCTTGCCCTAGCCCTGTTCTCTTCTTCTGTAGCTGACAGTGCTTATATATCAAGAGCGCCAACAAGATGCAGCTCCATTTAACAAAAAAGTGCCTTAAAAATGTAACTCTTCTTTCTGCATTTTTATTGCACAGTCCATCTGCTCCTTCATCTTGGCTGCACTTCACTTTCACAGTGACAAGGCTCACTCCTTTTTCTTGTCTCTTCGGCAAGATCTAATTGGCAAGTGGGAAGTCTTCACAATTTGCCTTCACCAGCCAACAGTAGTTTCAGGCTTTTATGTAAATAGTTGGCTAAATTAGACTTGAAGGATAAAGAGAAATTGTGATGAAAATGAAGGATTAAAAAAAGTCCTTCCCAGAGAATGAACACACCTTCCCACAAAAGTGTAATAAATGTTTTTGAATGAACTGTACTGTAGTTCTATCAGTTACTGGGTAAATACAGTAAGTCTGATCGATATTTTTGATGGCTCCAAATAGCAAAATGTTTAGGCAGAATCATTATTTCAGGCATAACTCTTTTGTGTAAAATATTCCTCTGTTTCTGGTAAAATAAATTATCTGAATTTGTAGTGTGGTGGGGATGGATGGTTTAGCCCGGGAGAAGAATGGATCCCTAAGTGATCTCTGTACTGCCATTTGCATTGCCGAGGCTGTGCAGCAGTGCCAGACTCCTAGCCTTGGGGATCCTACTTGCATAGAAAAAACACGGCTGATTCAAGAAGTGCCTTTAAATGGTGTCTGTCCCTTTTCTCATTTGAAGTACATCTGTGGAACTGCAGGAAAATAAACAACTAGGCTCTGCCCAGGAGCCTGGTACCTATACAGACCAAGATACTAATAATGTTATTATAGCAGCTGGCTGCTTCCCATTGAACTCCTAATAAAGGTCACTAGTTGCCTGCCTTCTTGAGTGAGATGGCTCTGCAGCAAGTGCTTGGAGAAAAGTTATCAGTGCTGTGTGTTAGAAGCCGGCATTCTGCCAACAGCTTTATAATGAAGGTGAAATGTAATAAAGCAATGGATTGACAGTTTATGTGTTGAAAGTGAAGGAAATGGAGGTGTGGAGAAGCATTATGGGGAACCTTTCTAGTCATATCTTCAATTTAACCATCAGAGGAAATGCTTCAAAATCTTAGATTTATGAATTTCTAGTAAGCAGTTTCCCAGCATGTAAACAAATCTCAGTGGGCTGTTTTAGGAAGGTAGATTTGGGCAGTGAAGTAATCATTTTTATTCCTCTGATTTTCCAAATAGAAATGGACATATATGATAAAAATGTCAACCACACTCTCCACGTCAGGGCCCTAACAGGATTACATGTCAGTTCTTAATGTCTCGCTCTGTTTTTCTTTGCCATGAATGGCTGCATTATTGCTCACAGGAACTTCACTGTAATATATGGTAAGAGACAAGTAGCTCTTTATGGCCAGTGATTATTCGGTTTGAATGAAACCTGTGATTTATGTCCATTTAACTGAAAAGCCTTGTAAATTCCCAGTGCTGCATTTTTCCTCAATAGAGAATGAGTCAAGCGAAAGTGACAACTAGGTTGGCGTGGAAATGTGCAGTGCATTGCCGTGTTATATTTAATACACCTGACATGAAAAACGTGCACACACCACACAGTCACCTTAAATAGGAGTGAAAGTGACATTAGCTTGTAATATGACTGCCATATTCAGTGGATTAGACACTAACATTGGCTTAAAAGGAGATTTGGAGCCAGAGTGGGATGGGCATGGGGCCACGGATTGTGATAGGAAACTACGTCCTCATAATAGTATTATAAAAATTAGTTATTTTTACAATTGCTGCTACTGATATCTATAAAATAATATGATTCTTCCCTTTCATTACAAGTATTATCTTCATCTTTAGAGCTAAGAGGGAGAGCACAAAATTCAGGTACAAATATTATTCCAGATCTTTAGGAGGTGCTGGTATCATTCAGTTGGCTTGTTTTATTTTGTTTTGTTTGGTTTTTGTTTTTTTGGTCTCTCTCCATCAGTCACATCCCACTTCCACACCTGCCTTACCTGAACTTGGGCTTGTCTCCTTAGCCCTATCTCTAATTTACCCACTGAGAGCCCCGACCTTCCTTTTCCCACCCCTATGTCAGGTCTTCTTTACACAATGGCACTGGAGAAGGTTTTTCAATGTCTTTTATCTACTTTGTTTCAAAATTATATTCCTGTTTGCCCAACCAAAAGTAATTGTTTTAAATAAAATTCTATAACCATGGGGCTTGTGACCTTCATTTCATTTCCAGGTCTTCTGTTTCATACTCAAAACTGCTTCTTTTTACTTAAGGATATCAGGTGGAAAATTATTTTACTTTTTTTAGGTTTAGTGAAAAAAAGCAACAAATCTGTATTAGTATCTCTATTTATAATTTGGCTTCTCAAATTGTGGTTGACTTGATTTTAAAATGAAGAAAGCAGAAAGTAAAGTTGGTGTTTTCTTTTAGTCATCTTTGTGCTTTCAGATTTCAATCCCGCTTGTTACTTATAAATAAGAGATACAAAATAAAATCTATGGAAAATTATAAGAAAAACAAAATATTAGAATTGGCACAGATTTCAGTTAAGCCAAGAAAGAATTCAGGGCCTGCTGAAAATATCTGATCTGGCTTTGTTTTACATGGCACTGCTAAACATTTTCCTCTGAGCTAAGACTGGTGTGGTAGTTGAGTGAATCAGGAAGAAGTCCATCAGGAAGCAAAATTACAGAAATTTTATAGGACGAAGCTTATGAATCATCTGGGATCTAGTTTTATGGCATGCTCATTTAGGGGGGGAAATCAGACAACTCAAGTTTCTGTAGTAGCTTTTGTTTCACAGCAGGTCTGAATAATGTATTGTTTACAAAGTAAAAATGATCTGATAACTTTTCTATATCATTACTCTGGATATTGTGTGTCTTCGGTTATTGTGGAAATATTGTAGGGCTAGACCTTAGTTGTGCCTAATTCATGACCATGTGTGGAACACATTTGAAGCAGCCATGGTCTGAAATAACTCCGGCCCTGGATGAACAGAAGTTACTCATAGTCCAGCAGGCTCAGTCCTTGAAATGAGGGAGCCCTGAAGTTTAGTGCCCTGTGTTTGCACCTCCTTCTCTTAGGTCAAGCCTTCGTTGTGCTACTATGTTGTTCTGTAAGAATAGCCAGGCCACTACTGTACATTTCAGCCACAACAGAGTTCTAATCTGCTTATTTATAATTCAAAAGCTTGCCTATATATTAATGAACCCTTAATGAGCTGTTGAGAATGCCTGAATTACAGTCAAATTATTAAACTCCAACAGCCCCATAATCATACCATTTGAGTGGGTTTTAGGTACTTTCCACATCTGCAGCTTAGTATTGTGAAGGGTATGCATTTATTCGGAGGAAGCTTTGTAATAATTTTGACCCGTAATTTATTTATTGCCCTCTGAATGCAGTCGTGTATGCAGATGCTCTCTCCCATTATCTGTGGGGCAGGTGCACAGCATGTTGAAAGACAGCTAATTAGGATTTGCTGAAAGATATGCAAAAACTGTGGGTTTATAACAAAGCCAAGTTCATTGTTAAACAATGTTTTACTGTGTTTGTAGAATTTGTCTAAATCTTTGGGATACTGAAATGAATGTTGTGGTTATAAATATATTATGAATAGGGTTGTTTTAAAGAAATTTTATGCTATGATAACCAAGCCTAGCTATAAAACTTTATAAATCTCTACAAATATCCCAGTATACATTTTGAATTAAAAACAAGGATAACCAGTTTAAAATTATTGTTTTCCCAAGTTTCAGTTGGAAGAGATCAAGATCTTTTGAAAACCACATGGTCCAACTCATTCTTCCCCTTGCAAATTAGGTTCATTAAAATTTTATAGGTGCCTAGAGGAGAAGGTGTTATGATTGGAAGCCATGTGTGACGTTGGCATGTTAATAAACCAAGTAATAGTGATAGTGAGTGAATAGGTAGATAGGATGAGGAATAAATTAAAATTTGAAGAAAATAAATAAGAAATAAGTAAGGGAAAATGAAATAAGAAAATAAGCACATTCAAATTAAAATAGTTTTGGGAAATTAGGTATTACTATTTAAAGATCCATAATCATGACTTTGCTTAATAGAGAAAAAAACTGATTCACTTTTCTGACTACAGCCAGTCCTCAAATGTTTCATTATAACATTGATGAGATGCCATAGGAAATTAACTCTTATTTTTATTAATTAGCCTATGGTAAAATTGGTTTCTTTGTAATGGATATTGTTTCACTTATAGTCACAGACTCTGCTGATGATGTGAAATGAGGACTTACTATATAGTTACGACAGTGACTTTAATATTGATAAAATAACCTTTTTGATGTTGCCTAATTGCGAAGTGCTCTAGTACTTTTCATCCATAGGAATGTAAACTTTTTGTCAGGGAATGGTTTTTTTAATTAGATTTGATGTACATAATTCATAAAGTAAATGTAGGATTGCATTAAAGCATTTTTCCTGAATTTGAAGCAAACATTGATGTATTGATTGACTTAGGATTTTAGAAGAGATATTACTTACCACAAAGGGAAAAATGTTATGCCAAATGAAAATTTATACTTATAATTACTTTTATTTGTTTTCACTACTATTGAATTTAAGGATTGCTTACTGTTTGTATGTTGGTTTATATGCTTATTTGGTATGTAGGAAAGTGCCATAGATGGCTAATGCTTTGTGTCTTTTGCATTTCTTCCTGACAAATTTCCTTTTTTTGTCTTTCTGCTTCCTTGTTTATTAATTATTGAGCATCTTCTCTTGTGTGCCACATGTTTGCAGAGGAGTGTAATAATTTTGTCTATGGATGTTGATCTACTATTGAACCTCGCCAAATGTCCATAGGGGAAAGATCAATAAATATTTGTACAAAGAGAAAACTGGAAATCCAGAGGAAACTTGAGGATATATAAAAAGCACATTTCCAAGAGAAGCATCAGTATCTGTGTAAAAAAGAAAGAAAGAAACAACAAACACACAAAAATGTGAGCAAAATTTTAGTTTAAGAGGAGAAATAGAAGGAACTCGCAATTGAATAGCATAAAATGGAACAGAGCCTAAAGACCCAGATAAGAGGTTGCTCAACAAGTCAGCTTCTCTACGTTAAAGGCACAAAAAACTTGGTATGTGCAACTATAAGGATGTCTCAGTTGTGAGGTTTTAACATCTAATAAAATGAATTTGAAGGAAAGAAAATGAAAGATATTAAAAATAGCAGTGTAGCCACTATGTGACAGTTTCTTCTAGATATAAAAGAAATAGTAAATACATGTTTGTCTATCTTTAATTATCAGCAATGTGGTGATACTGATTTTGTCTTATTTAAGGGAGGGAGTTTTCTAACTTTTTGTTCCCTAAATTAATTATTGTTTTAGTACATATTATAGCTTTCAAACTTAATTTACTTCTGAACAGGCAACAGATACAATTTTAAATTTTTTGTGAGTTAGTTTTATTACCCAGTTGAAATTGTTCTGAAGTATATTTTTAAACATCTTTAAAGTGTTTCGAGAGAGGGAATTAAAGTTGTACATTTGAGTTAAGACAACTAAGAGCTGTCTGCTTGTGTGGGTGTAGTTCAAGATATCTAGGAATGAAATCTGTTCTGAACTGATGGTAGTTTTAGGTTAGTATATAAAATTGCAGAGCTGGTGCTCAGTTGAGTACTTGGCAGCTTATAGATGTTACTGTCATGTAAGTTACACCAGACACAGAGAGTGCACCACTGTGAATAAACACAAACAAGCACAGACGCAAAAGGCAGAATCCAAGTGCAGACATGCAAGATGCCAACTTCCTTCCCCCCTTCCCCAAGATGCCTTGTAACTAGTAGGAAGAACCTGCTCTTAAACAGATTTACAGAGGTTAATTGGGCTGGGATATTTTAGATTATGCTACACATTAATGAAAATGCTGATCCCGAGCTGTCATGACTCCAGTGCTTTTTATACCATGATAATTATTTTAAAACTTTGTCTTCTGTGTTGTTGAAAACATCTTGGCAGAAAGCCTGTGTGACCTGATTAAACCTACGAATTGTCAGTTGTGATCTATAGTACTCAGAAGAGGTTGCTGACTGGGCATCACTTTGGAAGTTCTTTATTTAAAAGCAAAATTAGATGGAGACTTCAGTGCCCAGCACCGTATTGCCATGTTAATGGTACATTTTTAACACTGTACTTAGTGTCCTGGTTTTATAATTTGATGACAACTGCTTAACAAAGGCATTTAATAATATATATATTTAAAGCATAGCCAATTACCTCAGTGTATATATTTCTCTTCCTCCCCTTCCATCCCCGCCTCCCAAAATGACATGGTGGAGACGCCCATCTAATTCTGTTTACTTTTAATTTTTGGATATAAAATTATATACAAATATTGTGATATATATCACAAATTGGATATATTGTGATATATTGTGATAATTGTGGATGAATTATCCTATGAGATTTTACATTGTTCTTCTAACTGTACAGAGAAACAAAATAATCACCTTTTTTTTGATGGGGTTTGCTTTATATCCTTGGATGATTTTCTTTTCTCAAAAACCAGAATTTTTACCTTTTTCCCATTTTATGCTTAAATCACCTAAATCTGGGAAGATTGGTTGTCAGAATATTCTGGAAGCCAGGGCTACCCTTTTCTGAGGATCCAATTGGGGATAAATTGAGAAGGGGTGATCTTAGAAATTGTGGGATGCGTGTAAATATTATCTTGAAAAATTTTTCATACTTATGCTTATTGATAAGATGTGAACAATGAAATTCTCAGCATGAATTGCAGTACACTGATGTTATTTGATCATTTTCTCGAGTAAATGAAATACTCACACTATTTGTCCTGTTTCTCGCTTCTTCTCTCTTGTCTCTCTCTCTTTCCTTGAAGGTCTCAGCATCAGAGGAGCCCAGGAGGAGGACCCTCCCGATCCCCAGCTAATGAGACTGGACAATATGCTTTTGGCAGAAGGGGTTTCAGGTCCTGAGAAAGGTGGGGGATCGGCGGCAGCAGCTGCAGCCGCAGCAGCCTCTGGAGGTTCTTCAGATAACTCTATTGAACACTCAGATTACAGAGCCAAATTGACCCAGATCAGACAAATCTATCACACAGAACTGGAGAAATATGAACAGGTCAGCAGCCTCTACTCTCATAGTCCTGCACAAACCCGCTATTGCACTGCTATTAGACTGCACTAACCGATTCTGAGGGCTGTGAGGGGTAGATGTTAACACAAAGAGCAAAATAAATAAGGTCAGTGCAAAAATCTAAGGGAAGTGTTGGATTCATGAAATGAAGTCCCTTTGAGATTTCAGAGGTGAAGCTAACTATTTTATCCCATCTACTTGTTTTTAGTTTTATTCATTCCTCACGTTCACATGCCCTTACTACCACACCTGCAGCCATCCTTCCCCTCTAACCTCGCCACTTTATGCTCTTCAAAGCTTTATATCATTAACATTTATACACTGGCCTTGTTCAAAAGCTGTGACAACTTTTAAAGGGAAATACTGCATAGTGAGATCTTCCTCCTATGCTATGAGCTCTGGAATCCTCCTAGGAATTCTCACGGATTGTGCCAGACTGGGGTGGGGGGTGGGGGGTGGGGGGTGGTCAACTTCACAAAGAGAAGCAGGTTCTGGCCTGTTTCTCTGAGAACTCCCAAGATAATTAACTGGGAGCAGGGAATGCAAGGCATTATGTGTTAAATTCCTGATTAGACAGAAAGATGGATTAAAAATGCTATCCTCAGAAATTATATGAAGTCTGTCCCAAAAGTATCAAGGCAATGTCAATATATTAAAACAGTTTGTGTGGCTTATACTTTCAGGACAGATCTCCTATTAATCATATTTCATTGAACCTAAGATATCTTTGATTTTAAGCTGTATCACTGTTTTATAACATCAAGAAAACAATTAACATTGCCTAATTTAACTAAAACATGACATTAATTGTAAATGCTGCCAAACTTGAGATGTTAATAAGTGCGAAAAGATAAGTAACTCCTAGATTGAATGAAAAAAGGGGAAATTTTCATGGTTCATTTTAAACATTTTTTTTTAGTTTAAGCCTAAAAACCTGCTTAGTTTGAGGAATTCTCACTGGGAGGTAATTAAGGAAAACATTATTGTGAAAATATTTAAATATTCCCCCAAATAAAGAGAATATTATTAAGTTAAATCCTATAAAATGTACAAATGTTTAGGTTAAAAAACAGTTGTGAGTTGGCCATTTTATAGGATTCAACCTAAAGTAAGGAACTGCATAAGTATACCCATCACCCAGATAAATAATTATTAACAATTTGTCCATCTGATTTTGTCTGTATCTCCCTGATATCCCTCTCCCCCCTTTTTTTTTCAGTGGAGTATTTTAAAGCCACCTTACCTTTAAAAATGGTAAATTTTACCCACAAATACTTTATTTTGTAGTCAGGTATGTCTAAAGTCCAAACACCTTAATGTAATGTGGAAGTCCTGGTTAGTTTTACTATGGATTTTTCAGTTGTATATCTTATTTTTTCACTGCCTTCTCTAATATGCTGACTATGGTGGTATTAAGCAAATGCTGGATTTTGTCCCAGAGGTGAGTGTGTTTTGAGGGAAGGTAGAAAGATTTATGTAGTTCTGTGTTAAAACGCAATATAAATTAATCTTGTAAGATACGCCTTTTTTTTCCTGAATAGGACTTCCTGGGATCTCATACTGTATCTCTAATCTCATTTGTAGGAATAATTTTTGGTTGAAGATGTGCTAATTAGAATTTTAGAAAAATTCTCTTGTGTATATACATGAGAAAATGGAGCTTTCTGATTTGATAAGTAAATAATTGAGAGTAAACAAAATAAGTAATGGTTGCAAAGGTTGCTCTGAGTCTAAACAGTGGGAATGGGCTCTGATTTGTGGTAATATCCTAATTGCATAATGTTATGTTAAATACATCTTATACATACTCATTAAATAAATACCACCAGTCACCTTGCATGAAAAAAATCAATAATATTGGGGCAAATGGCTCTACTTTTTTGGCTGAGGGATTAAGATGGTTTCCTACTATCTCTGCCATGTCTCTTCAGAACAACTTCCATAGTTTCTCCCATATAGCCCTGTTGGAAGTTGGGTGAAGCTGGCATCAATCAGTGTCCCAGGGTTTGGGGGTTTTCTGTTGTTGTTTAGTTTTGTTTTGTTTTTGTGCTTTCAAAATAAATATGTACACACACATTTTTCATAAATTAATCTACATTTAAGTATTTTTTGATTTTGGATTAAATATATTGGAAACTGAGTTTTAAAATGTAATTGTGAACATTATTTTTATATATATTAGTAGCCTAATTAAAGTTACTTAAATATATATTTCTTTTCTCTTTTTTTTTAACACTTTCAGAAGGAAATATATAGAGAGATAAATGAAATCAATGCAATATTATGAACAAATAAATAGATGAAGTATGATGACTAGTTGGTTGATTCAACAGAATTTAAATTTACAAATTTTGTTCTGTAGGTTCTAAATTGTTTTGGAAATAACAGCAGCATTTAATTCTCTTGAGTTGTCTTTTGGAGTAGCTTTCACTGCTCTTCAGTGAGTTTTGATATAATATGATAGTCAGCTTTTTAAATCTTTGGAATACAATGTCTTTCTCTAGGATAAACCTTTCAGGGGTATTTTTGGAATTCCTAGAAAGGCTAAGCAGAACTACCTGAGATGAAGGAGTGGTATTTCTTTAGTAGATGATATAATTTCCATTTTACAGATGAGAAGATGAGACTCGGATTATTTGTCCAATGTCACATATCTAGTTAGTGTTGGAATCAGGCACTGAAGTCTTTTTGACAATATGCCTTCCTTTTTCTTCAAATTATGCTACTACTTATGTTGAATTGGAAAATAGTTCAGGTATATTCTGGTTTTCTCTGATTTGCTCTTGTTGAATCGCATTTGGAATGAGATTGGAGAAGAGATGGAAAAAAAAAGCAACTATTTTAATCACTTTGCAGAAATTATATTTTTTCCTCCTAAAAGTGAATGCGGGTATTCGGAGTGACAGAAAGCTTATTAGCAAATCAGAACAGCATATATGTTAAGGCAGAGGCTTCATCAGAAAATTGTGTTGAGTCTTTTACTAAAAGAAATAAAGTACATTAGAATCGAGAGCTATTCACTCTACTGTGTTTTGCAATGAAGCTGTAATGAAAATGTATCTGAAGCCTGTTTAGATTTAGATTGCCATAAAATTAACAAACACCACCAGTGCAGTAAATTAAAGTACCTTGTAAACATAGCCACATTTACAAAGCTAAGCAGACTAGAGCTACAGTTGGAGCAAAATTAAATCCAAGCTGCAAGGCTCTGTTTTATGTGTGTGTTATAGGAATAGTGCCATCTTTAAAACTTATCCTTATTTTTTTTTTTCTCTATAAACTGTCCTTTGATTCTTTGTCTCCATTACATAGGCTTAGATGTGGTGATTTTTTTAGTGATAACAATGTAAATTCATTTATAAACCCTTTTGAAGTATTAGGCATAGAGTGAGGTTTTGATTGTGCCCACCACCCCAGAGGAAGCAAAACTATGTTGTTTTTCTCTTGTTGATCCTGACACGAAACAGGAATATGATAATCTTCCAAAGCTTGCAGCAAGTCTTCTAGTGCTTCATCTTGGATACATTGCCTCCCTCTTTAGTTGGACAGAAACCTGGTTGCTTCTTTGTCTTCTTGTTAATTAGCTACAAGTTTTGAAAAATGCTTTACATTGCCTTTTCAAATACACTCTTATGAATAAAGACCCAACTGTTAGAATAGGTGAATTCCTAATGAACTTTAGCCAAGGACCCATGGAAACCTGCTTTTATGAATTAAAGGATTTCTTGGTTCCTTCACCTCTCTTAACAAAAGAAAATTGACACTTTGGTACTTGCAAATGAAATTTGACTTAGACATTTGTTCTCAGTTAAAATGGAAAAGATATATCATGCCCCATTCAGCTCTCCCACTTTGTTTGTACCAGAAGAAATGCTTGTACACAGGCAATTTCACTTCATAATTTATAGCTGCTATAATAGAGATGACATATTGAAAGCTATCTACTATAATTATATTGAAATACATTTTTGCTGAAGGCCAAAGTGTTGTAAGGGTCCCAAGCATCTGGGAACCTGCTTTCTGAGTTCACAGATGTCGGATGAATTCACCTCAAATCAGGTAGGGCATCGGAGCCAAGGAGCTTATGCATTGAGAATGTGCTCAAGACCAACCAAGTACTGTTTAGGTACTAGAGAACTTTCAGATTACAGAAGATTGTTGGAGAAATGGAGAATGAGTGTGAAACTTAAACCACTCAAAAGGAATTTAATTTTATGTTTATCAAGTTAAAAAATGCTGATATTACAACATTAGAGATTGTGTAGCCCACAAACTCATAATCACATTTTGCTATTTCTTTTTAGTAGTTGAGCAGGAAAGACAAAATGGTATTTCTGCCTGATGTGAACTTGATACAGTATTTCACTTTATCAAGCAAGGCTTTGTCATTCATTGTCCTAAGAGGAAGGTTTTGCTTTTTGTCAGCTTTCATGCTGGGTCTTTCCCTTGACTGGAAGGAGTGTTTGAGTGTTTCCCCTTTTTCCTCCAAGTTTTTAGTCTATTGACTCTAGGTGCCAAATGTATCTTTGCCCGTAAACTTGATTAATGAATAGTTTTATATTTGAATACTCTTTTTTTTTTTTTTTTTTACTCCAACATCTTTGGAAGCAGTGTTTGCATTCAGGCAATGGGAAGGCAGAACTATTCATTATATTATATATTAGATATACAATATATTATAAATGTCTAAGCAAGTAGAGACTTGCTTGCAAAACTAACACTTAAAAAATGTGAATTGCAATAAATTGCCTTTTTTTGTTGTCAATAACTGCCATTTATTAAGTAATAATTATGTTCCAGGCTCTATGAAAAGAACTTACCATGCATATATTACAGAATATAATCCTTACAAAAACCTTATGAGATAGGCCCCTAAACCATGGTGTTAGGTAAAAAGTGTTAAATATTTCATCTTTGCAGCTCAGCCTTGGGCATTTGGGTCTCATTCTAGCTGGCTTAGAAAGAACCTTTAAATGAAGACTCTAGATTTAATAATAAACATTTTGTAAATACAAAATTCATAATATAGGAGTAGAGTTACTTTTAAGGTTATATAAAGACATCTAGAAAATGAATACATGTACAAATTTGAAAGGCATTGACTTTTAATATTTTTTCTTTGAAAAGTGGATTTTAAAATAGGTGGTATTATGATCTGTTGTCTGCTGTCTACAATCAGCTTTTCTGGATGGTTACAAAAGACTAATTCAGTTTTTAGATTTGATCACTGAACCATTTAAAAACTTCCTCTAAAATCAGTGCTTACTCTTTGTTAAATTTTATATTTTTATATTTAATAGTCTGAAATGACAGGCAATAAAGAGTTGAATCTTGAATTCACAACTGAAAATAGCACCACCACAAAACAAGCAAAATGCTGAAAAATTTGAGTATAAACCAAATAGATAAGAATATTGAGGAGAAAGTTTTACTAGCCAACAATTATCATTAAAAACTATCAAAATTGAACTATTTCAAGTTCTCAATTACTGTTTGGTTTGGATTTTTAAGGAGAGGGGACAAATGGCCAAAAGGAATGCTCATAATTAAGAATTGGTTGAAATCAGATGAAGCCTTCCATGGTTTATGTTCACTTAACTGTTGCTACAATGTGTATTTTAAAAAACACAAACCAAAAAGAAAAAAAGCATTCTAGACAGTTTTCAGCAGCTGGATTAAAAGAAAAAGAGGTTTATTCTATTACTTTAAATCAAAAAATTTAAGGAATCCAATGTCTATTTTAATAACATGGTCTTGGAGGTATGACGGAGGACATGAAAAATGTTTGAAGTGAGTCCCACATTATAAATAGCATTGATGCTAGTGTGTTGTTGAGTGGCCCTTCAAAACGACTCTGCAGTCATTTGATCATTCGTACAGCATTTATGTTTTAAAAATGTTTACCTTTTAAAGCATAAGAAATCAGAGTACTGTGTTCTGCTCTGAAACTGGTACAGATGATGCTGTAAATGAGGCTGTAATTTACTTTCAGCGGTATAAAGGAAAAAAATCACTTTGCCTAAAGTGTATGCATCTTTCTTAAGGGTATACCCAGATTTTAATTATCTAAATGTAAATACTTAACGAATTTTACTTAGAGTAATGAGCTAAAGTGCACACTACATAAATGAGATGTTCTAATTAATCATGTATGAACTACTGGTTTAAAGAAAAGCTCTGTGAATCTCTGAATGTTGGGCTATGGCCAAATTGCTAATCAGCGTTTGCATTCATAGATGACTTCACTTAATAAGTTGTGAGACATTCAGCAAACGTTTTAGAAAATTATGAGTTTTGAGATGCAGAAACTTTTTGCTCTTAACCCCCTCCCCCACATGAGCCTTTGGCTGCTTCTTAGAGAAACCATAGGCAAGCATTCATTCTGGAGAGATTAAAATACAGCCAGAGAAATACTGGGAGAGTTAACATCTTAGGTATCATCCACATAGGAGATTTGAATTATTTATCAAGATATATGCCACGTCATAAGTATATATTACTGTAATGTGTAAGCTAGTTGGTAGGAATTAGCAATGTGATATATGCAAATAAGAAATGTTTCCATACTCTAGTACAGTCATTCTCAAATTTTTTGGCCTTTGATCTTAAACTCTTATTTTGATAGATTATTGATATAACCACTTGTTTGGTTACATCTATCAATATTTATTTTGCTAGAAATTAAAAGTTTTTATTAACTTAAAAATGACAATAATAAATCATTATTCTAACCTACATAACATTTTTAACCCACAAACTCAAAATTCAATGAGTAGAAAATCATTGTTTTTATATTTTTGCAAAACTCTTTAATGTTGGGCTTAGTAGAAGTCACCTGGATTCTCATGTGGACTTGTGCAGACAGTTATGTGGCTAAAGTATATGAACACATCTAGCCTCACACAAACATGTCATTGGAAAAGGGAAGAGTATATTAATAATCTTTTCATATAACTGGATATTCTGTTCTATTACACTAAAACTTGACAAGTTGCTGTTTCTTAAAGATTAGTTACAATGTAGAGTCTGAAACCATTGACTTTTTGTATTCTTCCTTTAAGAACTAGACTTCCTGTCTAGTTTGCACTTTGAATGGATTTTCTACCTATGCATGTTTTGGTAACCTCAGGCATTGATCATTTGGAAAAAACTGGTTAAGTGGGTTTATCTTCCAGTATCGACACGTTTTCATTATACTCGTGTAATATCAAAATATATTTATCGATACTAGTACCAAACTATCAAAATATCTAGTGAGAAACTTTCAAGTTCACAATTGTGGATGTAAGTTTTTCAAAATTATAATTTTCACTTGAAAACTCAAATTTCATCACCGGTGCAGCTACTATCAGCTGTTTTCTTTGATGGGATAGACTCACTTGGTTCAGTTTTGAGAAAACATAGGCAAATACCCAAGTCTGAACATTTGTAATTTGCCTATTATGCTCTCAAATAATAGTGCCCTTTTGAAAAAGCAGCGTTATTCACAACTTAATCACACAAGTACTTTTTCTTGAGATAACCATTCATCAGTACACAGAGAAATAGTTTTTGTGTGCTTCCTGTTTGTCAGAATATTAAAGACATAGTTAAGTGGTGAGATACAGTAAAATCAGTCATTTCTCTTGCTTCATTAAGGGCATTCCTAAGTGAAACTGCCTTTTTTTGTACTTCTGTGAATGCATGTGGTGAAGAATGAAAAAAGAAACATCAAAGATTAATTAATATACTGTTTTCCAAAGGGTTTATTTTTTATAGCATACTGGCCTGCAAGATGCTGTAATGGTGTCCAAATGCAATTGCCATTAGTCACGTGTAGTTTTTGAGCCTTGAAATCTGGCTAGTCTGAACTAAGATGTGCTGTAAGTATAAAATACCTGCTAGATCTCACAGTGTATGGGGAAAAAATGGATGTAACATTCCTCATTAGCAGTTTTTGTGGCTACTAGAGAACTTAAAAATGTCATGTGTGGCTCTCAATATATTTCTGTTTGATGGCACTACTGTAGAGAAAAGAGGTTTTGTGATCAAATTTACTTGGGAAAAGTTGTGTATACCATTCCTCTTGGAAAATTTACTATGCAATTGGTATAATAGAAGTACTGAGGAATTCTGCAAAAAATAAAGAAGAACCTTTAAAGTTTTGGTTAATAACACATTACCTAAACATACTATATTATTGGGCCGTGTATTAACATTTTCTGGAATTAGCTATAGTAGTACAGAACTTGCTGATTCCAGTTTAGGGAAACAGTTCTAGTTTGATTTTCTTCATTTTACTGATGTGCAAACTGAGGACTATAGTTTGTCAAATTATATAATTTTGAAATTATAAGAACATCTCTTTCGGGAAAGTGCAAGAAAAAATGGACATGTTCTTTTTTTTAGTAGGACAACCACTTTTTAGCTCCACGTAAGATAGTTCAAAATGACAGTAGAGCAGGGAAATATTAATTTACTTTTATTTTGGTTTATTTAAAGATAGAACTTTCGGTTTTAGAGTCACAAAGTTCCTTAATGGGGTGTGTGTGTGTGTGTGTGTGTGTGTGTGTGTGTGTGTATTCATCTAGAGCAATAATTCTTGGCTTTTTTTACTTATAGACTAAGAACACAAAATGGAAATAAAAACTCCACAAATTGTCCCTTCAGGAAATACATATGTGCACACAACTTGTATTAGACTTCCAGGAGTCATAGGCATTCTAGACCTCTCCCTGGACCACAAGTGAAGAACTCTTTACTTCCAGTTCAGGGATAATGTATTTAAGGCTGTTAATCAGCATTACTCTGAAATTGTAATACAAAAACCCACCAGTCAGTAGATGTTTATTGGATGCCTACTGTGTGTATTTTATACTTCTATACCCTGATGAATTCCAGAAGTATAATATAGTATCACTATTCACAAGGAATTTTTAATTTTTTAAAACTTAAAATGTAAAGAAAACCTTAACTGGTAAGCAAGACTCATTTTACCTTATCTTAGCAATATTTATAGAAAAGCTCCATAAAAGCTTTGAAGTAACTGAAACACCTAGTCTATTTGAAAGGTTAGTTCTCTAATGAGCAGTTAGGAATACCATCAGGTACTAGTTGTGAGCAATGTTCAAGATATCTGTAGGAAAGTGGACATTATTATAACTTCAAAATGTGACTTGAGATGATCAATGATTGTTCTGTTTGCTTGCCCTACCAGGGGCATCTATACAGTAAGACATGTGGAATCTCCTGTCTTGGCTTTTTAACAAAAATGCCAGAAGATGTTCTTTTCATTCAAGGGTATAGAGTATTGCTTTATTTACCCAATCAGTACTAGATTTCATTTTAGACCCAGTTACGTAGTTCTGTAGATGTAAAGAATTATAGGTGACTGTGAACCCAAAGGTCACAGGTTCGATTCCCCAGCCAGGGCGCATAATCAGGTTGCAAACCAGGTCTCCAGTCAGGTCTGTGGCTGGAGGCTGGTGAAACGCAACCATACATTGATGTCTCTCTCCCTCTCTGCCTCTCTCCCTTCCCCTCTTTCTAAAAATGATTAAATAAAATCTTTAAAAAAATTAAAAAAGGAATTATAGGTGAACTGAAAGTGAGTGAGGCTGAAAATGTGTAAGTATAATCTAATTTGTTAAGACTCCAGACGGATCAGGATTTGCCCCTCTCCCCTGAAGAGAGTTGAATTGTCTCACCCATCTTTTGGAGGTGGCTCATGTCCACTAATAGGACCCACACCACAGCTAAATTACACGACATTGGCATGCTTGGCATGCAAAGCCTTTATATGCCAACACAAACCTGAATCCCCACCTCTCTACAGATTCTCTCAATTCCTCTGAATTTACCACAGACTATTATTACCGGGGTTTTTCTTGCACCTGGAATTCTTCCTGTTTCTATTTTATGTACCTTTCAAAAATCCTATCCATTGTTTTAAGCCCCAGTGTCACTTCTGCCATGAAGCCTGACTTGGAACTTAGGAAGCACTTATTTCTATCTTCCTGTAACACTTTGCACAGACTGCCTTGTTGGAGAATTAGGTTGATTTTTTTTTTTTTAATATATTTTATCACACAGAAGGCCAAGTTTATATATTGTTCATTTATGTCCCTTAATAGCACTTGGAAAAGTTTGAGCTTCATAGTTCTTCAGTAAACATTTGTTGAATAAATGTAAAACCCCAGAGAAGTGAGCTGGTGCTTAGCATTAACAATGAACATATTTATATTTATATTTATATTTATTTATAGATTAGAGTTGGTAGAGAGCATTCCTCCAATGGGAAAACCTCAGTTTGGAACTGAAACAGGGGTTGGTGGAAGGAAAGTTGAGTGCTATGTTTCCATTGCATGCCTGGCCATTCATAGCTTCAGAATTCTTGCTGCCCCATCTAACTACCACTGCCATTTCACAAGTGCCTTAGTTTTCATCTTATCTTACTCACATATCATGCCATTGGCAACTGCAAATGAGGTGGAAATTCAGATGAGTTAATGTCTGGGTGTGATAATATAAAATACCACATTCCTAAAGAATAATTTTTTCCCCCTTACAGGCATGTAATGAATTCACTACACATGTGATGAACCTTCTCCGAGAGCAGAGTAGAACACGTCCCATTTCCCCAAAAGAGATTGAGAGAATGGTGGGCATCATCCATCGAAAATTTAGTTCCATTCAGATGCAGCTCAAACAAAGCACTTGCGAAGCAGTTATGATTTTAAGATCAAGATTCCTTGATGCCAGGTATGTGAGGCTTCAAATCTACTGGTGTGGCTTTTTTTTTTTTTTTTTTTTTTTTTTCCTTTTTATTCCTTGAATATTATTTTCTATAAAAATGGTCAGTTGGCTTTAGATTCTTCATTAATTTGGCTAGGAAGAGCTCTTCTCTATGATGGACAGGTAATATACCTCATCATGTCTATGTTGTCAGGCCCCTTGTCTGGAAGTGGTAGTGCTGTTAGCTATCAATTTGGTGACTCAGGAAATAGGATTAGTGCTACTTACTATTAATGACTTAGGAATATGTAGCCTTTCAAATATGATATTAAAAAACTATTTTTAAGGTTAACTTTCAGTCTGTTTCTGTGTTTTAACAAAGGTTTGTTTTCTAAGAATTTCTTCATGTTATATTGTTTGTGTACATGATAAGAAAGTAATTGGAAGTATCAATGCCCCTAAGTAAGAAGTAGTATTTTGGTTAATAGCAGTTACCATAAAACCCCCAAAACTCTTTTTTCCAAATCAAGAAAGAAACATTGTCAGTTTCTCCTATAACAATGACAATTTCTCTTTTACCTGAAGTTTTCACCAAGCTTCATAGGAATTAGATAACAAACTCTGTATGGTGTGTTTGACCTACTGGGTAACAGAATAAAAGAATTGTCCAGTTGCCAGTATTGCATATGCTGCCTCTTGTCGAGATGCCTCTTGGGCATTGCTAAAGCTTGTGATCAATCTTCAGCTTTGGAAAGAAGTTTCTATGTTGTTTGGTGATCTCTTCCTTGGAATCTGACAAAGGTGATAATTATCATCCAAATTTTATAGTATAAAAGAAAATAACTAAGTTAGTTTCTCAAATGGAAAACAAGGTACATGAAACAGTCTTCATGACAGACCTCTTAAAGCTAGGAAAGCAAACACTTGCCACCTAATTTAAGTACCGTGCTTCTGGTTAAGCAAATCCCTGTATCATCTTTGGTTCCTTCTTCCATGATAAATCAGTCACCAGAGCTCGCCAGTGCTTCGTTTCCAACATTTTTCATATTATCTCTTTCTCTTCATCCTTACAGGCACTGTTTAGATCATATTCATCTTTTGTACCTGGGCTGCACAATATCTTCCTACTAGTCTCCCTGTCTCTAGTCTGACATTGCTCCTGCCCATCTTCCATATACCTTTCCTGCTTCTATAGCATCTCTATGATCCCTAATGGCTTTGATTAAAAACCACAGTAGCTTTTCAGTGCTGGATGACACATATACACACCGCCTAACCTGATGTTTAAGGCTTTATATGACTTTCTCCTTTTTTTGTTAAGATTTTTCTGAATTTTTTTTTCCTATTTAAAATTCGGAAAATTTGGAAAAAATATAGAATAGAAGGAGGAATAAAAAAACAACCACATTTTTAATACTTAAAGGAAAAAAATCACTATACATGTTTTAGTATAGTTCCTTAAGGTTTTGGGGGCTTAAAAAAATGTCCTTGTAATGGTATAATATGTGTAATTTGGCTTGCTTTTTAAAAAATGTACTGTGAATATGTAAATATTTTTCATATAGTATAAGCTGTTATATTAAATGTTAATGATTTTTGAAGTCTACCAAAGGGATTTATGATAATTTACCTAGCCATTCCTTTATTTAGGAGCATTTAAGCTGTACCTTTTAATTTTCATTATATTTTCTTTCTTCCTTCCTTGCTTGCTTTCTTCTTTGCTTCTACAATATTTACTTGTGCCAATATAAAGATAAACAAGATAGGTTGACATACTTTTGCCAGTTGGGTTTATATTCCCAAGTAAACAAATATGCTACAGTATTTTATTTAACACTGTAGTGAAGTGTAATAGGATAATAAATGTTATGAACAATGAAAGCAGCTGAGGAGAGAGAAAATGAGGAGAGAGGGTACCATTTTACATAGATTTTTATTGAGACTCGTGTTTCAATGAAAATGTTTATGACTTGAAACTTTTGATCTCTAGGGTTATATATCCTAAGGATTAATTCTGAGAAATGAAATTATTAGATCAAAATTTGAACATTTTTAGTGTTCTTCCTGTATCACTAAATTGTCCTTAACCTGTGTTTAATCCAAAATGAAATGCCTCTTGCTCTTACCTGTTTTTTCTGCCTAGACCCACCCCTCACCCCACACACACCTCCTGGCCTTCCATAACAAACCCTGTTCTCCCAACCCTTTCCCAAGTCAATTACCAGGAATGAGTTGTCATCTGTGAGGTTGGCTAGTATGGAACCTGAAACTAACTGGAGCTCATGTTAGTTACCTAGTGAGAACTCGATCATCCTTCCAGGCCTGGCCTGATGCTTCCTCTTTAGGAAGCCCCTTTAATCACTCCACTGACTGGTCCTTACCTTCTCTTCAATAGTAATACTTCATTTATACAGTCCTCTAGACTCGTGATTTTCAACCATTTTTATCCCATGGCGCACAAATTAATTACTAAATTCTGTGCATACCAAAACATAATTTTTGCCACTTGACAGAAAAATAGGTATAATTTTGATTCATTCACACCAGACAGCTATTGCTGTGTTGGCTATTGTCATTTTTAAAGGGAAAAAGGTCGGTGACCCTGACTAAATAATCAGTTAGTGCATGTTTTATAGATTCTTAAGGAGTTCCCATTGAAAACTGCTGCTGTTGAAAAAACTTTATGCAGCCTACCTTTCTTGTAGCTTTTCATGAACATTCCTTCTCTCCCCTAGTAAGTCAGAGTCATTGAAAGCAACAACCAAGTTTTACACATTTACATCTCCCATGATTCCAACAATCGTGTTACACGTAATAAGCAGTAAAAAATAACTTATTGACTAACCAGGTGAGTGAAGGTTTCCACTTAATACCTCTAATACCTCAAAGAGTTAGGGAGGTGGAAGAGAACAACAAACATGTTTAAATTATTTGCCCACTTTGAACATTTTAATAAAAAAGAAATATATATATGTGCAAAAGACATTTAGAAGTACTGTCAGCCCTGGCTGGTGTGGCTCAATGGATTGAACACTGGCCTACAAACCAAAGGGTCACTGGTTCGATTGCCAGTCAGGGTACATGCCTGGGTTGTGGGTCAGGTCAACAGTTGGGGGTTCGTGAAAGGCAACCACACATTGATACTTCTCTCTCTCCCTTCCCCTCTCTCTAAAAATAAATAAATAAATAAATAAATTTGCAAAAGTACTTCCAATAGAAAGGGATCCCTTCTTAACACAATTGCAAGCCTTATTTCTGCTGATCCCGTTTTTGTCAACATGCATACTTATTTTTTTAACATAACTGCATTCATAATGTATACACCTAAATGATTTATTTTTCTTCCAAGAAGAGTGTGTTAAAAAGCCAGAGTGAGCAGAGCAGGAATGAGAAGGTAGGTGGCAGAGTTTGGAGCAGAGTCCCTTCTGCCGCAGAGACTACTTACTGTTAGCATAGTAATGTTGATGGAATACAGCCCTGTGACTGATGGGCCACTGCACACGGGCCTGAGGCATAGCCACTTAGTGTGTGGTGAACCCTGGAGGGAATGAAATTTAGAGAAAATGCTTAATGGGCATGTTTTTCTAAAAAAATATAAGACCAAGTTGTTTCTTATGCCTCCAAGTGAATGAAAATATTGAGCTTCAGTTCTGTCTATTCTTGTATCTCTTAGCAAGTCCTCTTTACTGAGAAGGGAAGGTGTTTCTGCTGTAGGCAGACATGCTCATTCAGATACTTGATTCCCTTACTCACTCTGGTTTTTCATTTAGGCCATACTCAAATTTTCTTAGTAATCAGACTGCCAAGGTCTGTACCAGTACAAAACAGTGAAGAATAAATGTGCGTAGTAGGCCTCTCTGCACTTCTAGTAGAAGTACTATAATTTGGACCCAGCCAAAATGTCTGGGGGTAAGTGTTCTATTCTGCCCCTAAGTTTGTCCTCTGTGGTTTTCCTGTGTTTGCTAAAACCAGGGTGTATGCAAAATTAATAGGTGAGATATATTTCTGTTTTCCCAGATAGTTTTCTGTTCATTCCTCCTCTCATAAATCTTCTTTCCTCACCCCCCACCCCCAAATGCCCTGTGTCATCCACTCCAGTGTTCCAGTGAGTCTTGCTGCTAGACCACATATCTTAGACTGGAAGTGACAAACTCACATGCTTACATATAATAGAATTGAGTAGAGTGGTTGGATGAGGAGCAGTGAGGATTAGAGCAGACGACTGCTTATCCGAGGGGACAGCCATCACTTTCCTTTAGCCTACAGCTGCTTTCTAAGAATACAGGCCTGGTGTGGCTGATCTTCCAATATTTTTATAAAAAGCTAGAAACCTAGATTTTAATGAGTAGGACATTATTTTGTAGCCTCAATAAGCATTGTCTATGAATCAGGTAATTATCTGTAGACTTGACCGTTTCAATATCTGTTCTACGCATTTTCTACCCTACTCACCAGACCACCTACTTACCAGAGTAAGCCTCTTCAAACTACCCCCAGGTCAGGGCTTTGTTTTTCTTTGCAAGCAATGTGTGATTCCTGCAAAAATGCTAATTGCTGTTCCTGGTGTATATCTTTTCCTCCCCTTCTCAGTCTTACTCTAACCAACCCCACCCCCATCCAATTCATCCTTGAATCCTGTTGATTTTAATCTCCCCAAAAGATCTTGATTCTCTTATTCATTCCTTAGGAAGCAATGGTTTAACCCTTCAAAAATTACTGAAATAAGAAATTTTAGTTCTGATAATTTGAGATGTTTTGACCAGACCTAAATTTCCCTTGACTCTCTCCCTTAATGTTGAGACATAGATTACATGCTTGACCTGCCATGTTAGTGACATCATTTTAACTAGAAGGATTGTAGGGTATATACCTTTACAGTTGCCCACTGACAGTCTTTTTTGAGTATGGGATATCGCAGAGAAGATCATTAAAATTATTTGAAAGAAAGTATTTAGAAAATTGTTTGGGGAAATCTTTCTCTAGTAACTGGAGAATCTTCTTTTTTGTAAATCCTTACCTGGGGATATTTTTATTGATGTTAGAAAGAAAGAAGGAGGGAAGAAGGAAGGGAGAGAGAGAGAGAATGTGAGAGTCTTGACCAGGGATAGAACCTATAACCTAGGCATGTGCCCTGACCTGATGTTGAACCTGCAGCCTTTTGGTGTCCGGGATGACACTCCAACCAACGAGCTAGTTGGCCAGGGTGTGGAGAATCTAAATTAAGGTGGAGTCTGATATATGCTAGTTTTTCAAGCTGGAATTCTTTAAGACCCTAGTAACAAAACCCAAATATAAATGACATTTTTGCTATTTGAAGTAAATTGTTAATAACTTCTTGATCTTCTGACACTGCCATCCCTCTCTCAATAAAAAATATTTTTCTCCCCTAGTCTTTCCCTGTGAGCAAATCATTAGTCTCTGCAGTTGCTTAGGCAGATAAATCCAGAAATCTTTGATGTATTTTTCCTTACCTTGCTTTTCTGTCTTCTCTACTCACACCCCCCCACCCAATTCATCAAGTCCTGTTGCTTTTACCTTTCAAATAGATCTTGAATCTTTTTATTCCCATTACTCTCACCTTATGTTAAATTACGATCATCTCTCAATTTGACCATAGCAGTTGTCTCCTTAAATAACTATATTTTCTTTCATGTCCTCCTCCCACTATTCTTAGCAGTCAGAACAATCTTTTTAAAAACACAAAAGTAAAAACCTTTAATAGCTTCCTACTGCTAAAATGAAATCCAAAAATTCTTATGGGGCCCATGAAGCCTATAATCTGGCCCCTGCCCATCCTTCCAGATTCATTTCACCCATTCTCTGATTTTTGCTGTGCTCCAGCCTCTTTTAGTCACTTAGTCTTTCCAACCTCTTTCTTAATATAGGATCATTTCCTCTGTTCATTCCTCCTTCCCTCTCCTTTTTGACTAACTCCTATACATTCTCCAGATCAAATGTCCCTCCTTCAAGGAAATCTTTCCTGGCTCCATAATCTATGTTAGGGTTCCTTCTTACACAATTTCATTATACCTTATGCTTCTCCTTCATGGTACTTGATATGGTCATCCCAATTTATAGTTACTTATTTCTGTGATACTTATCTAATGTCTTTCTTTCCCCTTTATACTTTGTACCTTAACCCTCCAATATTCTGTTAACTTTCTGATAGATTGTATCCATTTTGTTTCAACTGGATCTCTACTGAGTATGTAGAACATATTAGATCCTCAATAATATCTGTGAAATAAAAAAAAAAAAAGCTTTACATTCTAGTATTTTCTTAGTGATTCTAACTGTTAAAATAAATTGGATAGTGCTTTGGAGGATGCCAAGAGCACAAGTTATAATACCATATGGATAAATTAGACCCCAAGAATGTTTAAAAATAGAAATCTACTCTTTGGTTAATGTAGATTTTAACTATAATTCTTTTTTATTTTTGACATAGACGAAAAAGGCGTAACTTCAGTAAACAGGCCACAGAAATCTTGAATGAATATTTTTACTCACACCTCAGCAACCCCTACCCCAGTGAAGAAGCCAAAGAGGAGCTGGCCAAGAAGTGCAGCATCACAGTGTCACAGGTAAGTGAGGACTTATGGGTCTGTTTTATTTCCCTAGGATTACAGCAACCCTGTTCTTTCCTCAGAGCATTTTCATCAAATGTCGTATCCACGTTCATCATCAAAGAAGATATAAAGAAAACATAGGTATTTCCACATATTTATCCAAGCTTTTAGGTTTAAATAATTTTTTAAAACCCTGAGTGGCAAGGAATCAAAATAGTCACTCGCCACCCTAGTGTAAATCTTTGCTAGAAAGGACATAAACATACCATGGGAAGAGATACAGTGTAATGGCATGTAGTCCTGCTTTTCCCAATTTAGATGACTGACCTAAACTTCCACCAGTGAGAAACAATTTACTTATTGTTGGAAGGAAATTTAATATAGCTCTTTGGTGAAAGCTTTTGATGAATTCACCAAGTCCTTTTTCAATTACCATGTTGCTATAATGTTTGGGTCCCACTGATTTCTGTGCTTCCTTGTTATCCATTAAACAAAAACATTAAGTTAATTTTTGTCACTATGTTGTATTTTGTTCTAAAGGTCTATTTGTAATAAATTGTGGCCCTGAAGTTAGCTGCCATCATCTAACTAAAATACATTCAGTTTTAAACAGATGTACTAGTATTTAGATGAAGGATTGATAGCAAGTAAACAACTGTACCTCCTTAAAAAAATAAGTGTATCTTATTGGCATTGGCTGGAAAATGCAATTTTATTTAAGTACTCACATTGTTGCTGATAGATTGTCATTTGATATTATTTCTTTATAGCATGCAAATGTGATGGTTATTAACAGTGTTTTGAAGTGGGACTTAAGGAAAAGCTGACTCTTGGCAGAAATTTCAATGTTCCCTATAGGTCACCTAATACAAAAACTTTAAGGTAGTTTCTAAATACTCCTGACTGTACATCTGAAGTCTGAGGTACTAAAGATCCCCTTCACATTCCAATGAAAGTTTCATATCAGTATTATGTCATTTTTATTTAAGGAAATAAAGGCTGGGTTTAAGATGTTAATCCAGCTTCTGTCTTGGCATTAGTTTCCATAGAACTTCCAGAGCAAAGTTGGATTTACAATGAAGATTTCCTTGAATAATTATTATTATTCTCCTATGAAGTAGTGGTATACCTTGATTTGGCGGAGAGGGGATGAGGGATTCAGTTTTAAATGGAATATAATCAGTTTGGATTACCAGTTTATAAAAACAAACGATTTATAAAAGATCACTGTCTGGGTTATGTAGTCCTCATTGCCACTTGAAATAGGAAGGAAGAGTATAATATGCTGGATCAGATAGAGATGAAATTAAAAGTATATTTACATCAAGTGTGTGTTTTCTGGTGTGTACACTTCCCCAAACATTAGTGAAAGGATTGGGCTTATGCTCAACACCAGCTGAGATGACCCCAAGTCCGGTTTTCCAGCTCTCACTACAGCTTTCTGACTTACAATTCAAATATTTGTAGGTCTAATTTAAAATCGTGTGTTTTTTGTTGTTCCTCTTTTTTCTTTCTTTTTACTGCTATAACATATTCACATGTTCAAAAACTGATAGAATCCTGAATTTTCACTAGTTGTAGTACTAGCATTTTGTGTGTAATGCAGGATTTGCTTCACATATTGCTTCTGTCATAAGTAAGAAAAGTTTCCTTTTGGCTGTTCGAAACTAGGAGTTTTGCTCTACTTCTAAAATATGCTAAGAACCCATTTACATTTACCAGGGTTTTTAAAAAATAGGTAATTATTATAGTCATTTTTATAATAATTTGTTTTCTATAGCAAAATGACTATTAGATGTGAAATTTTTTAGTAATTGCTTTAGTAGTAGAAATAGCATAGACTTAGATATATTACTATCTAAACGCAGACCTTCTGATCTTGTTTCTCTCAGGTTAGCCTTTCAAATAAAGGATTTTAGTGATCAGTTCAAGCAGCAGTTTAAATTCTATTTCTTTCCCTTTGTACCCTTTACCTGTCTAAAAAGTTAATTTCTTCTCAACAACTCCTTTGCCCCACATCTTTAAAGTGGGAAAAATGGTGTTGTCATTTCAACTATGGAAGACATCAGTTGCTAGCCTTATAAATCAGTGCCCTTTTGTTAAATTGTTTGAAAGGTAAAGCAGAGAATGTTCTAGACTTGGCATGTTAACTACTTTCTAAAGAGAAAAAAAACCCACAATTTAAAAAATATACCTCATACCAAAATATAATTAAATTTATAATTCAGAAACTGTTCGTATACAAAACTAACTTTAAAAAATTGAAACCCACTGAAAATAGGCAATTACAGCAACATTATTTTTGCTAGACTTAGATTGTATGAAACTGATTTGTTCTTTATTGATTAAAATACTGCTTAAATACTTAACAACTAAAAATAAATACGGAACTCCCAGAAGAAAATTTAAGGAAATATCTTTAGTACTTTGAAGGTAGGAAAGAATTTCTTTAAAAAGACATAAAATATGTAAGTAACAAAGAAAAGCATCGATAATTTTAGTGTTCGAATGTTTATTAACATTATTTGAATAAAGATTAGATCAGGCAAGAAGCTCAATAGATATTAAACCTAGAGAAAATTTTTGATGAAGAACATTGTCTTAAAGTATCTCTATAGGCCTTTTATTACTTGCAAAGGATTTTTAAAAATAGTAGAGAAACAGTACAAAACATTGACCAAATGATTAGAATCAACATCACTAAAGAGGAACAGATGAACATTGAATGTAGTATTTCATCCAAGAGTGTAACTTGAATTTAATCACTAGAAAACATTAGGCAATCCCAAAATGAAGAATGTTCTATTAGAGGGGAAAGGAAATGGGGGACGCTGTAGTCTTTAAAGAGTTTCAAAGAAAGGCCTTGGGATTGTTCTAGATAAAAAAGAGGCTAAAGAGACATCACGAGTAACTGCCAATACCTGACTCTAGACTGGATCCTGTACTAGAGGGGGAAATATGCCATAAAGGATGAACTTAACCATTTGAGGTTCAGAAACATGTGTTGTTTATGTTTATGTATTCATGCATGTGTATATTAACAATGCACACACAGTATATATGCATGTATGCATACAAATGATAAAACAAATGGGTATATGTTAATAACAGGTGAACCTGAGTAAGAACAGGTTGTTCTTATTTTTACTTTTTGCAAATTTGGAATTATTTCAACTAAAACATTTTTTTAAATGTGAAGACAGCCCACAAATTATAAGATGTTTATAAATGTATAAGCAACAGGATAAAAATCCAAAATATTTAAGGAGCTCTTATAACTTTATAAGAAAAAGACAATGAACCTATTTGAAAAACAGGCAAAATACACAAAAGATTTCATAGAAGAAGAAATATAGTCAATTATATGAAAAGATCCTTCTTATTAGTAATCAAGAAAATGTGATTTAAAATCAGCAATGATAACATTTTACATTTCCTGGATAGTCAAAAAATTATAAGTTTATACCAAGTCTGTACGTTGTTGGCAAGAACATATAGCTGCAGGTTCCCTTAAATATTGTTGGTAGGAATGAAGCGAATGGTCACTTTGGAAAACTTCTGACATTATCTTTAATTTGAACATACACATACCATTTGATCCATAATTTTACTTTTAGATAAAATTGCCCTAGGAAACCTTATCCATCTATACTAGATGTGTAAAAGCATTCATAATACCATTGAAATGACAAAATACTTAAAATAAGCCAGTTGTCCAGTGACTGGAGAAATGGATAAATCCACTACGGTATAATCCCACAATGGAGTACAATACAGCGATGAAAAAGACTGATCTATAGTTGCACACATCCATCTGAGTAAATCCTAGAAACAGAACATTGAATGAAAATGCAAATTGCAGAATGTATGTAGTATGATATCATTTTTATTAAGTTCAAATCCAAGTACATTAACTAGCATATTGTTTAAGGGACACACACATATAATACAGATATATGTATACAGTTAAATATAAAGAAAAGAAAGGTAGTGATTTTTTAAAGTGCAACTAAGTGAACGGGATTAGGAAGAAATATTGAAGGAGTTTTTAGTGGTATTACCATTAGTGTTGTGTGTATATATATATATATGTATATATATATATATATATATATGATCTGTCCCAAGATATTGAGCCAATGTCAAGATAACTATAAGTTTGCATGGCTGATACTTTTGGGATAGACCTCTTATATATGTGTATGTATTTTTTTTTTACTAAAAAGTTAATTAATATAGCAACAACAAACATGCCCTCATGGAGCTTATGTTTTCCTGGAAGAATATAAATATTTAAAATAAGTTGATGAGATGATAAGAGATAAAGATAGGTGTTGATGGAGAAAAATAAAGGGAGGGAAAGGGAACAGGTAACTAAAGGGTGCAGTTTTTAATAGGGTAGTAAACAAAGCCCCTCCAGAGACAATATCTTTTGGGAAATATCGAAGGAGATGAATAAGCAAGCCATGTGGTTAAACGGTGAAGAACATTTCAGGCAGAGGGGACAGTAGGTACAAGCACCCTAAGATGAAAGTGGTCTGAGCAGGTGGTAAAAGTAGAAGAGGTCCAAATGGTACAGGGGTCGTATAGACCACGGTAATGACTCTGGCTTTTAAGGAAAACTGAGGAATCACATGATCCGACATAAGTGTTAATAGGATCACCATGGCAGCTATACTGACTGTAGACCCTGGCAGCAAGGGGAAACCACTACCTATCGCAGAGTAAGATGATGGGGTCTTGGACTAGGATGTTAGTAGTAAAGGTGATAGGAGGTGGCGGGATTTCAAATCATTGTGAAGGGATAGCCGAGGGGGTTTATTGATAGATTAGACATAGGATGTAAGAGAAGAAAAATGGATGACTCTAATTTTTGGCCTGAACAGTGGAAGGATGTAATTGTCATGAAGTATGTTGGGGCAGGTTTTGGGAAGAAAAAGATCAGGAGTTTGGTTTTGGACATATTAAGATAATTTTTACTCTAGTTTTTTTTTTTTTTTTAAGATTTTATTTCATTATTTTTAGAAAGAGGGGAAGGGGGAGAGGCAGAGAGGGAGAGAGACATCAATGTATGGTTGTGTTTCAACTGCCTCCAGCCACAGACCTGACTGGAGACCTGGTTTGCAACCTGGTTATGTGCCCTGGCTGGGGAATCGAACCTACGACCTTTGGGTTCGCAGGCCAGCTCCTTATCCACTGTGCTACCAGCCAGGGCTTACTCTAGTTTTTAAAATGTATTATATGTTATAATATTGGCACAAGTAAGGAAAATTTGCAATTTATATTAGTCCTATATTAATTTGTGCTTAATATATTATAAAAATAAATATCCTTAACATAGAATTATAGGCAGATCTCAGAATTTGAAATATCTGATTTCCTAAAGTTTGGTTTGTTCAAGCTGGAGTTCCCCTGAAAATTAACAAAAGAAGAAATTATTTCTAATGCCATAAGCACTGAGAATCATACTTAGATTGTCACATATCCTTAGTGGAGCAGATATTAATACACTTTTACCTTTTGAAATTGAGCTAACTTTCACTGATCATTCAAGTTAGCAAGTCACAAAAAACATCATTGTTCTCCCAATTCTGATTTGGAATTTAAATAACTCTGGGTCTACTTTCTGTGTGAGTTGTTTTTAGAATGAAAAATATTAATTTATTCTTCACTGCTACTTTTAATTGAAACATATTACAAAGAAGAGATTGATTTTATTTTTAAAACTGATGAGAATCTGAAATGCTAAAGAGGTTAATTGGCAGCATTAAGATTCATTCATTCAGCCCTGGCTGGTGGCTCAGTGGATTGGTGCTGGCCTGAGAACCGAAAGGTTTCTGGTTCAGTTCCCAGCCAGGGCACATAACCAGGTGGCAAGCCAGGTCTCCAGCCAGGTCACCAGCTGGAGGGGGAGGTAAAGGGCAACCGTACATTGATGTTTCTCTCCCTTTCTGTCTCCCTTCTTTCCCCTCTCTCTAAAAATAATGAATAAAGTCCTTAAACATTCATTCATTCAACTAATGTATTTTAGAGCCTTTCAAGTGATGCGCAAGACAGAGTATTATAAGTCTGGTGTGAAGAAAAATACCTAACCCTTACAGATGACAAGACTAATGTTCAGAGAAATTAATAGATTTGACAAGAGACACAGGTCTTTAGGAAGGTTAGCAGTGCGTACACAGAGATTCTTGATTACAAGGAAACTGGATTTTTACTTTTTTTCCTGCAAGAGGCAGTATGATTCCTCTATCTTTGAGGCCTCAGCTGCAGTCCTGGGTTTTGAGGCACAGGCCAGGGCTTATATCACTTAGGCTGCATCATTTCCCCCTAGCTACTTCAGAGACTCCATGCTAGTTAGTAGTCTGAGGTCCCCTTACTCATTAAAACTACTTATTCCAAAGCAGTGAATATTCAGTAAGCTAATTAAAATTTGTAAGTAAGATTTCCTTATTAAAAAAAATGTATTAAAATAAGAAGAAGCCTGTTAAAATAATAATTAGAGCAGGGAAAAAAAGATGACTATCAAATTACAACATCTTTTTCAGCTATCCATAAAGGCTTTTCAGTTACTTTGGCAGTAGATAGAAGGCAGGAGTAGATTTTACTGTGAATATGCAACTGGTGAACTGGAGACCAGTTGAAGGAAAACGGCAGCTATTTTATTGAAAGTGTTTTTTCACACTATCTTAAAAGAAGGCTACAGACCCTCTGTTCTATAAAAGCTCTGATTGTGTGTCCTAGTGGAGATGGGATGTCATTAAACAGTGTGCAAAGAACAAAGGAGCAAGTTGTAAAGAGATGGGAGCTTTGAGAATGCTGTAACACTGAGTACAGATAAGGCATATCTGCAAGATTTAGAGAAAATAAGGGAAGCCTCTGTTTTGTTTTGTTTTGTTTTGTTTTGTTTGTTTTGTTTTTTTGCTGTTCTCCACAGTCAGCGCAATAATTAGTATAGTCCCTAAAGCTTACTCCAATGATGTTAGGTATTATATAACTTCCATTTTTTAAAGATTTTATTTATTTATTTATTTTTAGAGAGAGAGGAAGGGAGGGAGAGAGAGGGAGAGAAATGTCCATGTGTGGTTGCTCTCAAGCACCCCCAACCAGGGATCTGGCCTGTGGCCCAGGCATGTGCCCTGACTAGAAATCAAGCCAGTGACTATTTGGTTCACAGGCCATTGTTCAATCCACTAAGCCACACCAATCAGGCTAGATGACTTTGTAGAAAGGAATCTCTAACACTTATTTGATGTGACACCCAAACTAAGGATAGAGACTATTCCCACCTTAGATGTGGTGTTTTTCAGTTTTCTTGTACCTTAGAAGAAGCCATAATTAGAATCATGGTCTCTCCAATTTCTGTACCTGTCACCTCCTTTTGCCTACTCCTTCCTTTTGAGTATTCCCATCAGTCTCCCTTTATGCCTGTCCCTCCCTGATCATTGCATCTCACCTTTCCATTGCCCTGTTTCTGTGAGGCATGTCAGACCAATAGGCCAATATATTAGTCAGGGTCCCAGCAGAAAACAGATGGTACACTCAAATTAAAATAATTTGAGAAGAGTTTAATAAAGAGACTATTGACAGAAGTGTGGGCAGAGTGCAGGGAAACCACAGAGGATAATTCTAGAGTAATGCTGGGTTCTGTCACCCAACCAATACATAGAAAGTTTGTGGAGCTCAGTTAAGTCAAGGCAGTATTATAGTGAGGGAATGAGGGGAACAAACACTCTATTTTCTTCTCTTCTCATCTCATACCAGTGACTTCCTTTGGTCAGTAGCCTGAGGGCACGTAACTCTACCTCTTGGGGCTCAGAGCAGGGTAAGAGTGAATGGAGAGAAGTTTATACAGTGTGGCCTGAAGGGCAGAGACACCAGATTAGGACAGGCTCCAAGTTCTAGCCTCCTGGCATCCCACTTATGTTAACTGTGGGATACTTCTCCATAGTATAGCTGGGCTTCTCCAGAGGTGCATTTCCTTTGTCCTTGTCCTCGGCTTTTCTTCTCTTTTCCCAACTTTTCTGTCAGCTGTGTGGAGAGCATATTCCCCTTCTAAAATGAGTATGGATTTTGAGAGAGACTCTATAAACAGTGTAAGTAAGTTAATTTGATCCAGCCAAAGATAATTTTTCAAGATTTCTGGCTGTTTCTCTAATTCATTTGATAAGCACTGAGTACCTACTCTGTACCAAGCATGGCTCTTGGCACTTTGGCAAAAAAGATGAGTAAGATAGGTTCTTTAGCCTTAGAAATGTCAAATTGCTTGGAGGAGCCCTGGCTGGTAGCACCATGGATAAGGCGCCAGCCTGTGAACCCAAAGGTCACTGGTTTGATTCCCAGCCAGGGCACATAACCAGGTTGTAAGCCAGGTCTCCAGGCAGGTCCGTAGCTGGAGGCAGGTGAAAGGCAACCATACATTGATGTCTCTCTCCCTCTCTGCCTCTCTTCCTTCCTCTCTCTCTGGAAATAATAAATAAAATCTTAAAAATAATAAAAATAAATTTAAAAATAAAATATAGAATAAAATAAAAAATAACATGTATTTCATAGGGTTATGAGAATTTTGGATAATATATGTAAAGCAAAAGCTATAATAATTATTGTTATGCTATTTTTTTCATTTTTGTAAAATTTTTTACTTTTTTTTTAGATTTAATTTATTATTTCCAGAGAGAGAGGAAAGGAAAGAGGTAGAGAGGGAAAGAAACATCAATGTATCGTTGGCTTTCACCTGCCTCCAGCCACAAACCTGACTGGAGACCTGGCTTGCAACCTGGTTATGTGCCCTGGCTGAGGAATCAACCCAGTGACATTTGGGTTTGCAGGCTGGCACCTTATCAACTGTTATGCTATTTCTCCTGCCTAGAATAATCAAACCCTGTCCTCCCTGTGCAAATGTATAGATATTAATTACTATTGCAAAGGTCATTACAGACATCAGTTCTTCAAGAAAGCTTTCCTTGTACTCCCAGTTCATATCCTCCATTATACATTCTCATAGATTTTTGATAATTACTTACCACAATTATATCTAAGTAATGAATTATTTAATGCTGTTCGCCTAATAGATGGTGAATTCCATGTAGTGCAGGCTTATTCAGCACTATATTTGTAACTCCTAGCACAGTATACAACACACAGACACTCAATGTTTGTTGAAGAAATGATTTAGGTAAAAAGTAAAGCTTGAGCTTGATTTGGGGAAAGTCTGCAATTATGATATTTAGATGTCTGCAATTATGCCTGCAATTATGAGGTTGAGCAGTTTACATGTCTCTTTTGCACTAATTAATTAATTCAGCAGTATTTATGCAACTAGTGAATTCTGGTTACTGTGCTACATATAACAGGGAATACAACAGAGATTCTGCCCATGTGGAGCTTATTCTAATGAGGAGAGGATAATTGAGAGATATATAATTATAATAACATACATAATTATTATATGGTAATAAGTGCTGTGAAATGAATTGTGGAAGATGAGGATTTCTGGGTTGAGGTGTATGATCAGATTGAAAGATAATCCTAGCACCAATGTGTAAAATTGATTTGAGGAGGAAGCCATGAGTTTAGTAAGAGTGACTGCATAGATTATTGGTATAATTGATGCAAGAAGTGGTGATAATTCAAATTAGGCCACTGACAGTAGAAACAGGGATGGATTTGAGAAGTATTTTGTTGGTAGAACTGAAATTTTGGAGATTGGGTAAGTAATTGGAGGGTAAGAATTTGAGGAAGAAAATGTCAGAGAAAATAGCTGAGGTTTTTAACCTAGAAAATTGAAGATGATAATATTATTAGCTGATATAGAAAATGCACGAGGAAATACTGATTTGTTGGAGAGGAGAGTAAAGGTTTGCAATAGTTATACTAGATTTTCTCAGTTGGGAAATGATCAATTTAGAAATATAATTTAGGGGAAAGTTCAAGGTTAAAGATGTAGCTTGGGAGTTATCCATTTAAATTGATAATTGAAGCCCTGGGAATGGGCAATGTTGTCCACAGATTTTGCAGATAAGAAAATAAGAGAAATGACTTTTTCCCTGGGTCATTTGTCAGTTTTGAGAGCATGACTTAGAGAGATTAAGCAGTGCTTTTTGACAACTTGGCAGGGATGAGAAGGTGGGAATTGGTGTCTAGGTGTCTGGGACATACCAAGGGAGGCACCTTTATTTCCCTTGCTTTAGGTTAAGGCTTAAACTACTAGGGCTACAGTCTAGTAGCAAGGGTATGTTGGAAGGACACAGACCCTCAGAGAAATTGTAAATCTGCTTGCTTTACATTACCTCAGTCCTTGAAATGGGATTGCTAGTACTTGTAGGTACATGGACCAAGCAAATACAGTTTTTTGTGTGGGTGGAGAAAGGTAGCATCATTCTAGGCTTCACATTGTTTCTATAGAGCAAGTACAACATTGGACACAAAATCAGAATTTAAAAAAAGTCAGACATATAAGAAGACATGACAGTATGTATTGAAACCAGCATAATCAACAGACAATATAAACAGATCCATAGAAATGTAGGAAATAGAAGGATCTAATATGAGATGTAAAATAACTAAATATATAAGATAAAAGAAAAGGCAATTACGGAAGCTTTGTCAGAAAACTAGAAAACATAAAAAAGTAAATGGGAATAATTTTAGAACCAAAAATACAACAACTAAAGTTAAGAATGCATTGTACAGATTTAAAAGCAGATCAGACATAGTTGAAGGAAGAATTGGTGAACTGGAAGATAGGCCATAAGAAAATAACCATACTAAAGAATGGGGAGATAATAGTACAGAAAATCATGAGAGAGAGTAAGGGACATTGAGGATATAGTAAAAAGTCTCAATAAATGTAATTGGAGTCCCAGAAGCAAACATAAGAGTAGTTCAGAAGCAATACTTAAAATGGAAAGACCGACAACATTCCAAAATTAATAGCCATGAAAAACTAGTCTCCAAACAGAATTAATAAATAGAAATACACACTGAACACAGTCAAAACAAAAGCCATTAGAGGAAAAAAATGAGATTGCCTTTAAAGAAGCAGCAGTTAGTCTGACTACTAATTTCTTAAATGAAAGCAATAAAGCCACAATACAGTGAATGATATTTTTAAAGAAATGAAATAAATTAAATGTCAATCTAGACTTTCTTATGTGCCAAAGATGCCCTTTGATAGTGGAAGTGAAATAAAGACATTTTCAGTTTAAAAAAATTGAGAGAATTTGTCCCAATTTTTTCCTAAAGCAAATATAAAAAATATTATTCAGAAAGATGCAGGAAAGAGTGGGAAAACAAAGGAATGGGTAAATGTGTATGTGAATCTAACTGAAAATTGATTGATTGTTTAAAATCATAGTCTGTTGGCTTTACAGTTTGTATTAAATTAAAATACACAATGATAATGCCTTGTAAGTTATGAGGGGAGGATAAGTGTTCTAATGCTCTTGAGTTTTCTGCAAAAGGTGGTAAAAGTACCAATGAATACAAAAATAGCAGTTAGTGTTAGACTTTCATAGTTAAGAATGTATAATCTCTAGTGTAGTTACTTAAAGAAAACTGAAAGAATATGTAACTTCCGAACTAATAAAGAAGAAAATGGGTCTGCAGAAATTCTAGGACTGTGGAGGCCTCTAAATAAATGGACTCTGCTGAGAGACCAGCAGTTTCTTCCTCCGCCCCAACCCTCACTGTTTTTTACTCAGAAGCAATGAGCTTTATTTCCCCAGCGCTGTAACTGTGAGTTGTGTGGTCTGGTCTGGTGCTGGGAGCGCTCCCCAGATGTCCCTCCCTACTTCTTTTAATGTGTGACTGTACTTTCTGCCAACCGGCCACAGTTGTTGTTGCTGCTGCCATCACACCATGTCGTCTCTGCCCCTATCATCTGCCCAGATGAGTATTTCTTCTTTATATCTTTGTTGGACTTCCGTGCAGCTTGATTTTCTGGTTCTGGTTGTCTTCTATTTTGAGGTAGTTGTATTCCTTCTCAGTTGTGAATGGAGACACAGCATGTCTTTCTACACTTCCATCTTGGCCAGAAGTCGAAAGAATTGGATTGGAGATATTGAAGGTGTCAGGGCCTGCTTTATGGGAACACAGTGCCTGCCGGGCACTCTAAAAGTATTTAGAATGAATGGTCTGGCTAGGGATGAGTCAAAGGGTAGAATCATTTGGCAGAGCCAGCCAATGGCCTGGATTTGTGACTTGCCCTAGCAATGTTCAGGGCCTAGGGGTGGAAGAGGATAAAGAAACAAATGGGAGGAAGGCAGCAGCACCAGATCCAAGATGGCGGCCAGCAGGAGGCTGATGAAGGAGCTTGAAGAAATCCGCAAATGTGGAATGAAAAACTTCCGTAACATCCAGGTTGATGAAGCTAATTTATTGACTTGGCAAGGGCTTATTGTTCCTGACAACCCTCCATATGATAAGGGGGCCTTCAGAATCGAAATCAACTTTCCAGCAGGGTACCCATTCAAACCACCGAAGATCACATTTAAAACAAAAATCTATCACCCCAACATTGATGAAAAGGGGCAGGTCTGTCTGCCTGTAATTAGTGCTGAAAACTGGAAGCCAGCAACCAAAACCAACCAAGTAATCCAGTCCCTCGTAGCACTGGTGAACGACCCCCAGCCCGAGCATCCGCTTCGGGCTGACCTAGCTGAAGAATACTCTAAGGACTGTAAAAAATTCTGTAAGAATGCTGAAGAGTTTACAAAGAAATATGGGGAAAAGCGACCTGTAGACTAAAATCTGCCACGATTGATTCCAGCGAGTGTTAGCAGAGACCCCGAGCAGTGTATTCAGACACCTCGCAAAGCAAGACTCTGTGGAAAATTGACATGTGCCACCGCCTGGTGTTCGCTTGTGGCAGTTACTAACTTTCTACAGTTTTCTTAATCAAAAGTGGTGTAGGTAACCTGTAAAGGAAGGATTAAAAATTTAAGATGTTCTAAAAAAAAAAAAGAAAGAAAGAAAGAAACAAATGGGTTACCACAACTACCCTGGAACCTTATCAGGTGACTGGGTCAGAGATTCAGAGAGGAAAGCTCTAAACTAGTATAAAATGTTTCCTTTTCTCCTTCTTGATTTCCTGATGTTAGATATTTAGATCATTACCCTGAAGGTACTTCGGGATTATTTTTTTTTCTTCAATGTACGGTTGCCTTTCACCTGCTTCCAGCCACGAACCTGGCTGGAGACCTGGGTTGCAACCTGGTTATGTGCCCTGGCTGGCAATTGAACCAGTGACCTTTGGGTTTGCAGGCCAGCGCCTTATCCACTGTGCCACCAGCCAGGGCTTTACTTTAGGATTTTTTAACCAAAACTAAGTTTTGCTATTTGTGTTCCACTTAGACAGCAGTACTATCATTCCATATTACTTATTGTGAGAAATTGGGACTTTGACTCCAGATGATTTTATATATTTAGGATAGGAAAGTGCAAAGAAGTCACTCAGACCTTGAGCTAATTATTTAATCTGAAGCTTCCATTTTTTGACCTGTAAAATGAGGATAATGATAATTTCTTCAGAGGTTTGAGGGCTAAATGAGATCATATATATAGGATGCCTAGTACAAGGCCTGGCGTATCATTACTGTTCAATAAATGTCATTTGTCACCTATTCAGTTACAGTTCTCTCACTGGGTATGTTGTGCATACTGAGTCTTGTAAAGGTTCCAAAAGAAAAAGGGACTAGCGGCTGTGCTGTCCAGCATGCTGGTATGCTAACAGCCCCGCCCCTTGGCATATGCAGGCTCCAGAAAGGTGAGAGCCGGAGGACCATGGAGTGGCTGGCAAGGGTGTGGCAGGTAGGGCTGTGTCAGTTCTTAGTCTCTTAACAGACCTACCCTTGGTATATATTTTACTCTAAAAATGTATGTGATTCATTTTTAGTGAGAATTCATTACATATGTTGAAAGAGTAGCATACCTTGTGAAGCCAGGTATTTGCATTTTAAGTAAATTCCATGAAAAATTATGGAGTTTTGAACAGAAAAAATCTGGGCTGTGTATTTAGTAGGGAATGGTGTTTGAATCATTAAGGGTTTTCATGAAACAAAAGGCTTGACTATAGGATACTGACTAAATTTTGATGTTTTATTTACAGGAATTAGATTCACATGACACTTACCTGGACCAAAAAAAAACCCTGGCCCTTTATTGTTTATTAAAGAGTGCTCTTGAGTTTTAATTCTGGGTTGCTACCTAGTAAATGGCTCCACCGTTCCATGCTGCTGATGGGAGACAGTTGTGCAGTTGGGTTGTCAGTGTTTTAAAATCTGCCAAAGGCTTTCCATGGAGCTTATGAAAGAACCAATTTAGTTGTACACCTAACACATTTTTTCTAATGAGAGATTTTTAAAGAAAACCATCTTTAACTAAAACACCATCTCTGGTCATTTAGAACTACCCCTCAGCACGTGTTTTAGGGAGATGAATGGTGTTGTCTGTTTTGTATGTACTGTGGCCGCGAGGCTGACGTTTTATATACTTTCACAGATGAACCTCATTGTGACTGTCATGAGTAGTTATCAGTCTATTGTGCATAGAATAGAAAGGGCAAAGCCAAACTGTGAGGGTGTCAGTGCATTATGGCAATAAAATTTTTCACAGCCTCAAATAAAAAAAAAATAGTACTTGACGAGTGAATCTGTTTTAAATTATTTCACATACTATGGAAACTGAATTTCCATGTGGTTCTCCCGTTAGAAATGGGTTGTGTTTCAAAAGTTGGTTTTTAAGACAACAATTAGGAATTTGGTCCATATTTTCTATAAAGAAGAAAATGGTTTGGATTCTTGGGCTAGCCCACATTTTAACCATAAAAGAGCCAAATTATTTTGCAATGAAAAGGTAGAGGCTCTGGCTGGTGTGGCTCAGTGGATTGAACACAGGCCTGCAAACCCAACAGTCACTGGTTCGATTCCCCAGCCAGGGCACGTACCCAGGTTGCAAGCCAGGTCCCCAGCTGGAGGCAGGTGAAAGGCAACCATGCACTCATGTTTCTCTCCCTCTCTGTCTCTCTCCCTTCCTCTCTCTCTAAAAATAATAAATAAAATCTTTAAAAGAAAATAAGGTAGAATATACTTTTATAGCCCTGACCATTTAACACAATGGAAAAGAAATAAAATTGAGTAAATAATTTTTAAATGTTTTAGGATTAAAGAGTATTAAATAAAAACAATTCTAACTAGATAAAGTATAGTGGAAAAAACACAAGAAAGGCTTTGTGATCTCAGGCAAGTTACATAAGCTTTATGACCTCAGTTTCTACATTAGTAAAATGTGTCTTAAATGAGATAATACATGTCAAGTTCCTGATACAATGGCTGGTTCATAATGAAGTCTCCATAAATGGCTACTATTATAAATGTGGATGTAAGTAAGATATAAACCCAGGTTTCCTACAAGTTCTAGGCCCAGTGCATTTTTGTCCAAGTGGTTGTGTTGGGGCAGCAGTGAGGAGGAACAAAGAGGCATAGGTAATACCAGCTCCTTCTGCACAGTAGTAGACCAGCAGGTGTGTGGCAGACAGGAGGAGCTCTTTGTCTGGGTTTTATTCTCCTCTTGTAGTGTTAGCAAAATGGGGCTTGTTCACGTGGCATCTTAGTGTATAACCCAACAATTAGTGTTGAGAAACACAGGTCTTTATTTACAACATTGCACTGAGAGCACTTCAGCTTGGAGTCCTGTTTTCTCCTGAGACCCAGCACTTCCCTTGTTCCCCAAAAGGTTGTAAACCAAAAGCTTACAACCCAGTGGTTCCTCAGTGCTTATCTGTCAGCTCTCTCCTTCAGGATCTGGGGTATGTTGTCTTCAGCTTCTGTATACTGGTCCAGGAAAGCATGTGCTGTTACACTGGATCATGGTGAAGTCCAAGAAAGGCCATGTCCTAAAAGAATGTCCTTTCCGCATGTCCTGAGTTCCAAGAGTCCATATGGAGTCCGGGTCTGCAAAGCAGAGTCTTTGGTGGCTTCGGAGTCAGCTGGAACAGCACCACCATCAGAGCAGCAGTGCACCTGCTCTCTCACTAGCCCAGCCGCATGGCTGAGTCCTGACTGCAAACTGCATAGCCTGCTGCTCCATCATGCTCCTTCCATTTTGCTTCTTGTCATGTGGACTGCAGCCCTTCATTCTTTCAAACAGCATGACCCGCTTCCTACCTTATGGCTCTCCCCTTCAGGAAAAACTCCTCTATTCTCTGGTCATTGATATGCAAAGTATCTTAAATAATATCATCTGTCCACTACCAGCCCTAGCTACCAGCCTATCGATATTCAAGGTTCCTTAAAAGCTGTATTGTCTCCTTCCCCCAACCCCCAAACCATGGGCCATGGGGAGTTAGGGGATGGATGACCCTTGCTCTGTTACAGTAGGAAGTTTATTATGCTGAGGTTTATGGGAGAGCACCCCCTTTTTCTCCTCTATTACTGCGGCCTGTTACCCCACTGCTGATACCCCACCAGCATGGACTGACTCTCTCCAGAAGTCAAAGCTCCTGTGAAAAGGGCGACCTCTGACCTTTGTAGCCTGTAGAGGGTTTTGTTTTTGTTGTTCTTGTTGCTTGTCTAAGAAAAGGAAGAGCTAACGTTTATTGGGTGCCTAGTACATATCAGGCATAGTCCTGGTATTTTAACATGTTACCTCATTTAATGTTCATGACAGTCCTGTGAGGAGTAGTCATCATTTTCCTACCTCATGCATCAGGAAAGGAAAACATGAGATGATATGACTTGACCAAGGTAACACAACTAGGAAATCACAGAGTTGGGTCTATCTGGCTTGAAAGCCCTTGCTCAACTGCCTTCTGGGTGCTCAAGGGACTGAAAGCATGTGGTTATCTACAGTGTGTGCAGCCCTTCTGTCCTTATACTGAATGTGTACCCTTGAGAGGGAGAGAAGTAGAATGAAATTTAGTTTATTAACACCATTAACTTTAAAAATTGAACAGTCTCTGGCTTCCATCCCTCATTTCAAATTGAATCGCATAATGGAGATGAAAACATATTGATTAGGGAGAAACTATTTATTAGAGGTAAAATTGTTTACCATGTAAATATGCTACATGTTCCATTATACACAACTTGGCATTTCAACATTTCATAATCTGTTGCATTTAATTAGGCACAGTACATAAAGTATGCATCACAAGTAAACATGGGAAACATAGTCACATATTTCTCTAAGATTTGTGCTTCATAAATTTTTAGTTGCTGATCTCAATAATGATGTTTTAGTGTCAGCTGCTTCTTTTCCAAACAATGCTGATCCTCTGCTTAAGGTATTTAACACAAGGAAGCAAAACTAAGGATGAGATTGCGAGTCCCACACTTCTGCCTCTGAAGATTGTCTTTAATAATTTTCCTCCTGTATTTGACATTGTTATTTAAATGACTCATAAATATGGTGCTAGAATTTGAAATGTAAGATACAGCTAATGTAATAAATTGACTTTCAGTGACTATAGAGACGTTGTAGATGGCTTAGCTTTTTAATTTGAGCAAGGAGCGTTTTTTTTTTTCTTAAACACAAAGCAATCTGGGAAATTTTAATTGCTTGTGATTTATGTTCTTAAAGATTGTTAAATGAGCTCTAAATGGTTGTTTTAAAAAGCTGATTGGTTACTTTTTATTAAAAAGTACTTTTTTATGGCTTAAAACTTTTTAAAATCCTCACTGGAGGATATGTTTATTCATTTTTTGTTTTGTTTTGTTTTTAAGAGAGGAAGAAAGGGAGAGAGTGAAACATCCATGTCAGAGAGAAACATGGTTCTCTTGTCTCCCATATGTGCCCTGACTGGAGATTGAACCTGCAGCCTTGTGGTGAACAGGATGATACTGCAGCCAAGTCATCCAGGCTGGGCAAAAAATTATCTGAAATCCATTTGGATGACCTTGAAAACATACAGAAAAGAAAAACACAAAAATAGAAATTAGTTACAAATCCACTCTAAAGATAATCGTACATTGATACATGTGCATGTGTATTGCTTTATATATCTATATGTCACTGTTTTTACCCCCATAAAAGTTCATATACTGTATTCAAAGAAAAAAATACTCCCCTTTACTCCTCTTTATATTATGAATATTTCTTTCATGTCAGTATTCTTCCTCAATATGATTGTTAGTCAATGATCATATTCCATGATACAGACATGTTATAAATTAGCCTCCCTTATTTCAGTTATTAAATATAGGGCTGTAGTAAACCTCGTTGCACATTTATCTCTAAATATTTTCTCAAAATAAGCTCTCAGTAAGGCTGAATCAGAGGATATATACATATTTGCTAGGTTTCTCTCCAGAAAGGCTATGCTAAATAATAAACTATCTATTGCTTTAGGTTGATTTCTTTAATCAGAATGATTTTGATTTCCTGAAGCTGGCAGATTTGTTCTTTGTCTAGTTTCAAAAAGCTATTGTGACACGTGGAAGTGGTTGTTTGCATGAGCCCCGTTTTATAGACGAAGATCATTACTAGGCACACCCCATGTAGGGGGCTCCCATGCTGCACTCGCACAGTGCAGTTAAAATGTAGTCAGAGTTAGTCTGCACACTTACAACAGCACTCTCAAACTAGGATATCTATGCTCCACCAAGTAAATGAAGATTTTCCAAAGGGTACTAGGTCATGCTGGGTTTTAAGGTTTTCACTGGCCAGCTTTCCTCATGTATTTATATACTCCTTCCTAAAATTTATGTGCTGCTCAGAAAGTTGCAATGATGGAAAGCATATGTGGGGTTTCTTTTTCCTCCTCTCCTTTCCCACTTGGCCTTTTTCCACTTTATGAAAGGGATACTCCCACCACAACAATAGCTTATTGCCCCAAAGTGTGAGACCCTCCCTCGTGACCAACACAGTGAAATACTGGTAATAACCAAACCTCCTTCAATCAGCATTTTATAACTCCACACTCCTCTGATTAAGAAATGCATGTGATGTGTGATAAAAAATCTTTCTTTTGATGGTCAAAGTAAGTTTCTGTTAATCAAACCAAGTATTTGTGTTGCTTTGATCAATTTCAGACCACATGATAGCTTAATCAGAAGGATATATTAAATGTGTAGAACCTTATAATTATAGGGTACCTGTGATAAATAGGCAAAATTTTAGTAAAATAAACAATATACCACAAAAGTGTTATATTTTGAAATAAATTTATTCTTATATGTAAATACATAAACATAGTCATTATTTTTTCAGTTGTTCAAAAAGTCTCCATTTGCTGCAATATTAGACTCCATTTGACTTGGGAATCTTGAGCACGCTTTCATTAACTTTTCTTTATCCATGGATATCATAATGTTTTCAGTCTTAGCTTTAATAGCCTCTTTATTGGAATGAGGTTGTTTATTAACTTCTCTCTCACAAATGCTGCATACATAATAGTCTAAAGGATTTGTATCTGGTGAACTAGGCGGCCAGATTTCCTTTGACTGGAATTCAGGAACACTGACACTGAGAAATTCTTGCACCTTTTTGGCCTTATGAGCTGATGCATCGTCTTGTTGGAAAATAAAATGATATCCATTTGCGACTTGCTTCATCCATGGTACAACTACTCTCAATGTCAAGATAAACATCCTGGATGTTATTCGTTGATGATCTCCTGGATTCTGTGTACAATATCTGGACTTGTGTGATCCTTGCGTACCTTAGGCGTTTTCCTTCTTGGTGTGGCAACATCAGGATCAGCATCATACAGAGAGCCCCCTCCCCAGTCCTGTTTCTTAGCCAGAGCCTGCCAATCCCTGAGAGTAAATCTTGCTCATCCCTGATACTATGTCTTCCCCCTCTCCTACTGCTTTCTCTTCCTCCCCAGTAGAAATATTCCTCACTGTTAGCCCTCCACTCAGGTGTCACCACTTCCAGGTCAACACTCCTTGATTCTTCTTTTCTCTCCCTTTAGAGTGGTTTCTCCTTCCCCTGTGACTACAAAGAAGGGTTAGGAGATTTTAAGAGAGTAGAGTAAGTCTCTGAGATCTTGGATCTAGGGAGAGGGAGGCAGCAACTTATGTTGTTGGTTTGTTTGTATCAACACAGCTTCTAGAAGATTGCACCTCTGAAGTAGGGAGTCTCAATAAAAATACTATTGAATTGAATTGAAGCTGAGATCTAGTTCAGGTTCCATCTTACTTGGAAAGTCAGCTCTGATTTCCCAGACTTTCTGGGACTTCTCTTTCTCCAAATTTCTGCCACACTTAGAATCTGTACTGTACAGCTCAATGTGTGATCACCACGGTCCTGCAATTTTTGCTAACTATTTTGTGTATCCAGCTTTGCTTTCAGATTGTCAATTCAAGGCAGGTAGAGAGGTACATGTTTATTTTTTCATCTTCCTGTGGCACCAAGTACAATATAGCAGGTCCTCAAATAACATCATCTAGTTCAATGTCATTTCATTATAACATCAAGACACCCTAGGAACTTAACTTTTGTTTATGTCAATTAGCCTATGGTAAAATTGGTTTTGTTATACATTGTTTTAGCTTAAAGTTGCAAAATCTATCAGCAGCCTTAAGTGAGGCCTTACTGTATGAACTATAATAGTAAACATATTCCAATTGATTATAAAATAGGAAAAAAAGTTGATGGGAATCCTGGGGTTGAAACCTGGACCCATCATACTTTGCTATGTGATTTTAGGCAATTTCTGTATAATCTGGATCTCTTCTCTTCATTGATAAAACCTTGGTGGTAGTAATAGCCAGTAATTATCAGGTAATCACTATGTGCCAAAATCATTAATGCACCTAACAGTTTCATGGGGAAGATATTACTATGACAGAGTGTGGACTTGGAACCAAGCCTTGAGTCCAAAGCACTTACCTGTAGTGTGAGACTGCCCACATCTGCTTTATCTACCTCAGAGTCAAAGATTCTAAGTGAGTGGAATGTTCCAAATACCTTTTTGAAGAAGGTAAAAAGGCAGTAGCGAAGTTGAATTTACTTACGCTTTGAAAAGAGTTTCACTCTTTTTCCCTAGCTTTGTTAAGATATAACTGATACATAACGTTATATAAGTTTAAGGTGCACAACTGTAGATTCAATATATTTATGAATTGCAGAATGATTGCCAGCCCAGTATTAGCTACCACCTCTGTCTAGTCACATAGTTACCATTTCTTTTTTGTGATAAGAACATTTAAGATCTACCTTTGGCAACATTTAAGATAATAACGGTATTATTAGCTGTATTCACCATGCTGTACATGAGATTCCCAAACTTGTTAATTTTATAAATGGGTATTTGTACCCTTTGACCAATATCCCCATCCTCCCCCATTTTCCTCTGCAACCAGCCTCTGGAAACCCCCCTAGGCTCTCTGTTTCTCTTTTAGTCTTAGGGTCTACATACAAAAACATTTTGCTTTTTAAAAGCAATCGGCAGCCTACAGCTCCATGAAGTTAGGGGGAAATACATGGCTAAAGTAAATGCGAGAGACCAGAAGCTTTTCTGGCCACTTCTTGGCTTTGTAGAAGGGCACCAGAAAATTAGCAGCCAGCAAAATGTTCACTACTCATTCCCCTATTTGCGCAAAGATCACAGTCTGGGGGCTGATAGCAATGAACATCAGTAGAATGAGGACAGTACTTGTGTTTTTATTCTCATTTTTTAATTGATTTTGAAACTCTTGCTTGGCCCTTCGCCTTTTGCATAGTCCAGAGTTACGAGTCCTTGATACGTGGCTCAAAAGGGAAGCACAGGACAGTGTATTCCCTGTCTCTACCAATTTCCTGCCTGTGTTTCTATTTGGGGACCAACGTGCAGGCCATTCCTGTTCAGAGATGAAGCGAGCTCTGCTCTACTTAAGCGCCCATGTGTACAACCTGGCTCCGCGGAGAGCACGTGTGTGGGAGGGACCACACGTCATCTGTAGCTTTGGGTGCTTCCTACTGGGTAAGGGTAGGGGTTCTTCTGCAACTAATTGTATCCATCTGTTTTAAGAGGATGAAAGAAAATTCCTGAATTTAGGTGTCGATTTGTGCATTAATTATGTTGATCTCAGTGGCAGCAGTGTGGTCTTAATAGCGATATTGCTGCAATGCCCAAATCTGTGATATCAGAATGTGACATACATATTTTAATTTGAGAAATAGTTTAACATTTTTAGATATTCATTTAGATGTGGTTATGCAGGTTAAACATAACGTATGATCACTGCTTCTTTCATTGCTTCCAATTAAACCTTGCTTGTTAGTTTAACCTCTAGGTAATCCCATCAAACAATTGATGTCAAGGAAACACTGCCCACAGTAGCTTCAGATGAGTGGCCATTAATTTTAATTGCCTGATATTAAAGATTAAGAAGTATTGGGACTAGCAGAATAGAAACGATCTGATGTCAAGCAAATCCACTTGCTAAAGCTTCCCCAGGCTGCTGGTGATATTAAAATTTTACTGTGAGAATTAAATAAACCTTTATTAGTGATGACTGTTGTTTGATTGGTCCAGGGGTATGCATAAACACTGGATTCTTGCATATCTAGAGATGAGACCTTTGATGGTACAGAGATTCCTCAATTATGAAACTGTTAATAAAACTGTAATCTGATTTTCCAGGCTAGGCTTCATTAATGTATTATAGCGTCCCTGATTGTCAAGGTAATATTAACTACAAAGCACGGAATTCAACAGAGAATTGTTTAGAAGAGAATTCTAAGATGGGCCTTTGTTGCTAAATTCAGAGTTGGGGAATTTTCATTAATTATGCTTAAATGCCAAATTCCCTCTCAACCAGGAGTAGCTCCCTTTGCACTAGAGATATATGCAATATTTAACTCTTTCAAAGGCCTGTCAGGCCTCTTCAGACAAACCAGAGTTGTGGTGGACGTTGAAGGAGCTTTTCACAAACCACCTAGGTCTGCCTCCTGAGCTGAGAGCACACTCGTGAAGAGTGAAGTAGGTGCTAAGAGAACTTGCGTTGACAGGCATGATCAGAATGGGTCCCTTTTCCATCTTAATTTAGAACTTTTGTCTTAATTTATTTCTTTAATTTTTATTGTATTTTTTCCATTACCATTTAGCTCCTTATATCCCCTCCCCCCTGCAGTCACTACTGTTGCCCATGTCCATGAGTCCTTTTTCCTTTTTTCTCGATCCTTCACCCCTTGAGAACTTTCGCTTTAAGAGTCGTATACTTCTGGCAGAGGAATGCATCCTAACAGTTACTGAGGCTGACTTCTCCTGGTGCAGAATTCCCCCCAGAGCATCTGTCTCCATTGTCTTGGAGCTTGGACACCACGTGAGCATCATCTCTGGCTTCTCCCTCTCCCCTGACCTCCGCAGCTAGTCAGTAGACAAATTCTGCCCATACTTCTTTCTTGCTACCCACCCTCTCCACTCCTACCTACAGCCCTCCCTAGCTCAGGCCCTCATTACCTCCTTACCCGTGGACTTTCCTGAGTCTTCCTCCTACTGCCATGTCCAGCACAATTACCATGCACACCAGCCCCAAGCGTACATGGCTCAAAGAAGGGAGAGTACACGAGGGCAATGGTAGGGTGGGGCTGTTGAGAACTTGTATACGACAGTTCAGATGTTCATACTAAAACCAATGAGTAGAAATGAAAGGAAACTAGATCTTAATTCCAAATAGAGAACTATATAGCCATTAGAACTGTTTAAGGGTGGAAGGACTTTGTGAAGTAGTGAGCCCCTGGAAGTGTAGATGCCATGATCATGAAGAGAAAATAGAGAAGGAGGCACAGGGTTAGAGGACGCATGAGTTGCAGTTTAGATTATTGAGTCAGAGTCTGTGGCAGAACATTTGTATGGAAATGTCATAAAAATTGAAAAAGCTTCTTCATAGAAGTTAGGGATAGAGATGGAAATAACTGATATGGATAAAGTTGCTCAAGGAGAAAGGGCAGAGCTCAGTGCTGGAGAAAATGTGCATAGGCACACACACCTTGGTGTGTCAGGGAAGGAGGGAAGCAGAAGCACAGTATCACAGAAGCCATGAAAAGAAGGAAGGATAGTAACTACAAGTATCTGACACTGCTAGAGTCAAACAAGTTGAGGAAAATGAAAAAGAAAAGGTCATTAGATATGGGACAGGTATGATTCCTATTGTGACCACCTCCATCAACCACTGAGGCCTTGAGATTATTAAGATTAAATGAGAAAATGTATGCAAAGGGCTCTGGCTAATGCTGGGTAAGCCATAGGAGCCAGCCATCAAAGGATAGTTGTGATAATCTCTGCTACTTGATAGGAAGAAAATAAAGGATACATACAGTCCTTTAGGGGAGAAGAATGGTGGTGGGAAAGGAAAGCCTTCAAGTCCTGATCTGTAATGCATTCCCTTCCTGGGAAGTTTTGGCTTGTTCGTCTGTTGAACCTGTGCTCATGGGAGCTGCATAGGCCTTCAGTGAGTGTGCCTGCACATGTGTGCGCGCACAGGGGTTCCCAGGAGGGAACAGCATGTGGGCAGCAGCAAGGCTGGCATTGTCTTCCTCATGCAGCTCCCTTGCCAGGGCTCTCTGGCTTCTTTCAGAAGGATGAGTGCCATCATCTGAAGAATGAGAGTTCTTCTTCCAAAGCAATTAAAGACTTGGCAAAGATGGGGAACAAGCGTGCCCATTGGTATAAATTGGGTTGGAGGAATCATTTTTTTTCCCCTGCAGGGTTCTGAAGAGCCATTCAAAATAAAACAGTGATCCTCCCAGCCTGATACTATAGCATCATGCCCCTTGACATATTAAATTACTTAAAAATATTTTTTAACTGTTAACTTTAACAAAAGAGATGTCAGAGCCTTTTATGGAGCAATTGGTACCTTCTTATAAATAGCTGTGTGGGTTTTACCTTCTTTACTTAGCTCAGCTACAGGTGCTTAAATACGTAATATAACTGAACCATACATGAGTCTTGGGCTGAAGTTGTGCTATGAGTGAAATGTGATCAAATCTACCCGTTGACAAGATCCTCTTTAGAAATTTCTTCTATTTACGCTGGCTGGCATCATAAGTAGTTTGCAAAAGGAGCGAGTGTAGTAGTCCACCAGATGAAATCAGTGCTGCTCCTGTGTTTTTGCATTTGGGTCTTCTGTATATTCATTTGGTACTACTGGAGTTATTTGAGTTTTCAAATTGTGACCTCGCCTGTGAACTTCAGAGCTGAAGCAGCCGTCTTGGCAGATATACAGTATCTTCTAGGGCAGGAGACAAAGAGATTTTTCATCCGTTACTAATTGATGTTACTCTTTTCACAGACCAAACATACAGCTGCCAAAATTATTCGAGACCCAGAAAAAATAAATCATTCTTTCTCAACTGTTTCTTATTATTTGCCTAACTTGACAAACATTTCCTTTCATTCAAACTAAAACCAATGAGTACTTTTGGTGGGACTGGTAATTTATATACTAACTGGTATACACCTATTGAATCTATTTTATGAAGAACAGGGCTTGCAGCTATTTTAGTGTTGCTGTGGCTAGCTCCAAGAAACAGTTTCGTTCCGAGAGTGCTGAGAGGTTTGCCAAAAGAGAAAGTGAACCCCTAAAACCATGATGCATTATTCACAGGGTGGGATTACAGGCTCAGAATTGAGTGTCTCCCAAGGGGCTGGTCCCCTTGACGCCCGACAGTTACTAGAAGTTTGACTTCTCCCCCTCTGACCTCTCTTCTCCTCATTCATGTCCCTGTGATTTGTAGGTATCCAACTGGTTTGGCAACAAACGAATCAGGTACAAGAAGAATATTGGCAAGTTTCAGGAAGAAGCCAACCTCTATGCTGCAAAGACGGCCGTGACAGCCGCGCACGCGGTGGCTGCAGCTGTGCAGAACAACCAGACCAATTCGCCCACCACGCCAAACTCTGGTGCGTACTGGTGCTCACTCCCTGCTCAGACAGGCAGCCTTATGCTGCAGAGCCCTGTCCCCCAGGCCAGGGAACAAGAGCACAGTGAATTTATATAAAACTGCAGGCTTGCTTCAGGGACAGGTGAATGATTGATTGATGGCCAGAGCCGGTAAACCCGCTGTTCATTGTGAGTTCCATTCACTACTGGTGGATTCTGGAACTTTCACACTTCGTAGTGGTTTTTAATTTTGCAGTTAGGCAGAGTACCATCATTAATGATTATTTTAACTAGACTGTTCTCATAACATTTTAATGTCATTAGTATCTGTTAAAGGACGAAGTCGCAGAAGTGGGAAATTTACCTGTTGCTATATAATGAAGGTAGAATGGCAGAGTTAAGTACAGTCATGCTTTCTACCCAAAGCAGCTGCACCACAGTTTGCTACCCTTCTTAGCATGTCTTTAGCACCCGTGCTGGCTTGCTAGGATTAGTGGGTGGTTAGCTATGAGGGATGTACATGGATGCAATAGCTTGGCTCCTCAAATGTATTTTGGCCAAATTTTATGTGACATCTGTGATGGAATTAGAGGCATCTTAAAATTATAGGGAACTTGAGTAACAATGAAAGATGTGCAGCAAGCTCAAACAAATGGACTTGAGAAGTAATTCAAGGACTTTTTAAAAGCGATCTAGTAATACATCTCTGAAAGTTCAGAAAGTGAGTGGTTTTTTGTTTGGTTTGTTGTCTTCCTCTCCCTCCCTCCCCCCAGGTTCTTTTTAATGGAACATGAAAACAGATGAAAGGAGAGTTAGGTAGTGTGTATAGCTAAGAAAGAGCTTCGGGAAAATGTTTCTTCTCTGGGTAATTGTCCACTGTGGCAGTTAAAGATGGTGAAGAGCACAGTTAATGACCAAATCCTGGTGATAAATGAAAACAAGGGGATGGTTCCAGGCCAGCTACTGGGTGTTTTTCTGTTTATTTTTATTTTCTCTTTGTTATTGGGACTTCCCCATTGATAGGACTTTCCTAGGTGTAACATGAATCACAGGACCTACCTCTTTGGAGTTATTCTCTATCCTCATAGATCTGGAAATGCTTCATGTTGTGTACAGCCTTTCCCTTCTGTACCTTTCCTCCTTTCCCTGCCTCTAGGTCATGAAGATTGTGTGTGTAGCTCTCTGTTATTCAGCTACTTAACTCTTTCCTTTCCAGGTTCTTCTGGTTCTTTTAACCTCCCAAATTCTGGGGACATGTTCATGAACATGCAGAGTCTGAATGGGGATTCTTACCAAGGGTCCCAAGTCGGAGCCAATGTGCAATCACAGGTAGGAGAAATGCCCCAGCTGGGGCCTTTCTAGCAGGGTAGGGTTTGGGTTCAAAACTCCTTACTCTCGCCCCATGGAGGTGGCCTGCACGTCTGTGTAGAACCTGGGCTGGGCGCTTCCGGACGTGACCCATCTGCCCACCATTTAATTTACTGAGAAGTCAAGTGAACAGTGACTTTTGATGATTCGAACTTGATAAACTTTGTGAATGCATTCGGCTCTGGCTTGAGCTCATGGAGAGGGGTTGGCTGCATCTTTTATGTCAAAAGAGACCAGAAAAATTGTGTGTGCCAGTGTGTGTGCGATTTTCAAACATACTACTGTTTCATTTCTGTGGTTTTAAAAGTCAGAATATAAAAACCCAAGTGCTTAAAGTATATTCCAGGTTCAACTTTTTTCTCATCCTCTTAATTGAGAAGAGTTTTATGCACATAGTTTTGTGTGTGAGAGAGAGAGAGATCCAATATACATATTTATAAGTAGTTTTCACCCACAGCCACTGCACACATTGGGTTGTTGTAGATGGAAAGCTTGCATTGCCATGAAGATGTGACTGTTTGGCTGGCATAAAAACCAAAATGCGTGAGCCTAAATATGCAAAGGATTGTTGAAATTTTGCCAGTCACGTTTGATTGATAAATTTCTTTCATTGAGGATGCTAAACCCTCCTGGCACACATAGTTCAAGTTGTTTCCTTTTGTTAGTGGCGATGCTTTAATACATTTGTGATGATGCACTTTGTCGTCTCACTTCTAGGTGGATACCCTCCGTCATGTTATCAATCAGACGGGAGGCTACAGTGATGGCCTTGGAGGAAATTCGCTGTACAGTCCACATAATTTAAATGTGAGTACTCCGGGGAACCAGATTTGAGTAGCTGTAGGAACTGTGTCAGGGAAACAGCAACTAATAAATTAATTAATGAATGGCCATTCGACTTGGCTTCTCATCTTGTTGGCAGTGTCTTTACTACCGTATATCTCTGGGACTTAAATACTTGATGTTACCTAGACACCCTTAGAAGTTCTCACGGACGCCCAGAGTGTCTGGTGCTCTGTCATGAAGAGGGACTTAAACATGAGCCCGTTAGGATGTGGTCTCCTGCTGGCTGTGTGTTGTATGGTCCCAGGGAGATGGAGAAGAACAGGTCATTGATCTTAGAATCCAGCAGCTAGGAAAATTCCCAGACACGGCTCAGGTGAAGGTGACCAACCTCAGAGGGCCCGGGCAGGTCAACAAACCAAGCTAAGCAAAGTATTCTCTTCCGAAGGGCAATTTGTTGTGTTGTCAATATGGGATACAGCATTTTTAATGGCCTCTCGATTTTTAATGGTGGAGGAAATCATTTTTAACTTTTATCACCAATTCACCATAACTTTACCTTTTTTTCACTTTCCCCCCTAACCCTGACATGGATGGAAAATGGCAAAAAGCTCTTGAAAGAGAGCCAGGGGGGTTGGGTCCCCAGGGTGGAGATGGATAGAGGGGTGGACAGGATCTGGGACTCCAGACTTTGGGAGGAAGCACACTGACTACTACATGGTGGTGAAGTCGGAGAAAATGGACAAAATTCTCCCTTTTGGCTTGCTATGAGAGTAAATATTAATGATTTAAAAAGTGATCGAGGATGTTCAATTGTAAAGGGGAAAAAGGACCATTAAATACTCAAATCTTTTACATTTGAAATGTCAAATCTTTCTTTTTGGGCTTATAAATAACTCATAATAACCCACAACAAACCATATAAAAAGCCTTTTAGTTGCATTTCTCCTTTTTCATTTAAGTGTTTTGAAATGCTTCAGAGAATGTGCGATATCCTTATCAGCATGATAAAATATGAAACTGTGATTGCCTGCAGCATTTTACAGACATGAATTCCATCTTCACTGATGAGGCTTGATAAGGCGCTGTTGTATAATACAGTGCATAATCTCAAACCACCAGAGTAAGGATTAATTTATTTTGAAAAAAAGAATGCTTGCTGACAACCTCTCCTCCAGCTGCCACGCTGGGTAAAAATATTGTACATTTGTTGTTTATAAATTTGGATAAAAGAGGAATGATGTTTGCTTCAGATGGAATATCTTTAGACTTGTATCTGCGTAAGTTTTTCTTTTTCTAAGTAGATTTTCATACCTGAGGGTGCAAACAACTTAGCTTTTAGAGAGGGAAGAGGGTTTCTAAGAGTCCGCAGAAGTACACATCCTCCTGCACTCCTGAGGCGTTGAAAATACACTGCTGTCAGCCCCCACTCCCCCACACCTGAATTTGATTTGCCTCAAGCCTGGAATGTCATTTTCCCTTTGGCTCTGGTCACCTCAGCGGTGTTGTTTGGTCCCCACTCCCTTTCTCTGTGATCCTAGAGGGAGGAAAGGTGCTATAATTTACATGCAGAACTATGCAGTCCATCAGAAGTCAGGGAGTTATAGAGATCATGGGAGAAGGAACATTTGCTAGCACAAGGCTCATCTAATTGTGGATCCAGTCTGGGCAGGGGAGCTCAAGGGTTCTCAGTAGCCTAGTGACACAAGCCTTAAATAGGACATTTTGGGCAGACTCGCAGAAGTTGCAGATGGATATGAGGAAAGTGGAGGTCCTGGGGAACCCTGTGACCTACACCTATGTTGGTGTGGGAGGTCCAGGTATGGCAGCAGTCTAGCACGAGGCAGGCCTGCGCTGCAGGCACTGGGTGTCAGCCAGCTCACCCTCGCCTTCTCTCCAGAAAGGCCCGCCCCGTCACTTCCACTCAGTGTTCCCCAACTCACAAGCCCAGTACCTCCCTCTTGACTGACATAAAAATATGTAGCGACAAGCTGTCTGCCACAGCAGAAATCTGATCAGACATTGATTTCAGCAATTGCCTCTATAGGCCAAGACATGAGGCAAATTTGTTTCTGAGTACTGTTATTGCTGATGCAGACCTGAGGCAGGAAGGGCCAGCGGCATGTGCGCGGCAGTGGCAAGATCCCGAATAGGCGCTCCAGTTAGAGATAATTGGAATACAGATTTGAATAGTGTGTGCTTCTCCACAGTTCATGCGTTTTCATTCTGGAGGATCCTATTTGGAGGGAAAGTCTGGCCTTCATTTCCCAGGGGTGATAGTAGCTGGTTGTCAGGCATGTGAGGGAAAGGGTGGGCAAGTTCTCCTCTGTGGAAATGAAGATTAAGCCAGGCTGAAGTTTCTACTTCGTGGAACCCAAGGTCCTACTGAGGCATTGCACTGAGCTCCTCTACTGCTCCCTTCTTAAAAGATTCCTTTTTGAGTCACTTTATCTTTACCATCAAATCAAAGGCCGAGCTTCGTGCCAGCTTGAGCCTAGCAGAAGCCCTCCTCCAGCGTGCTGATTTATGGCCAAGTCTTTACTTGGTGGGATGGATTTGTTTTACATGCATTTAATCCCACTTTAACACATGCTTCAAAGTGCTGCCAAAATGGGTTTGGAAAATACATTTTGCTAATGCATCTTTGCTCTCATGTTGTCATCTGGGTATTTTAAATTGGGGAGTAGAATTAATATGTAGACGTGCACCCGTTGAACTGTGTTTCTCCTTTCAGGCTAATGGAGGCTGGCAGGACGCAACAACTCCATCTTCTGTGACTTCCCCTACAGAAGGCCCAGGAAGTGTGCACTCTGATACCTCTAACTAATCTCTGGCAACACTTTTCCCTGAGCTGACATGCCTTGATCAGTGCATTCGGAGCAATAGGAGGAAAAGGAAAGCGTTTTTGTAGCCCACCATCTACAGCTTTACTGTAAAACCTTGTCTTATTAGAAAACTTGGTAATCTGTTTTTTAAGGAATCATAATCATTTGTATTTATACTTAAAAACCCACAATGTTAAAAAAGCACTTTATCCAATTAGGCCAAGATTTAACATTGTTGACAGTCCTGTAGCTATTTTATCATAATTTATTGTCAATATTTTCCATTAATGGTTTCACAGTTGCCAATTACTTGGCCTTAAGGGTAAAAAAGTACAATATATACTAAACCTCAATCGTTGAAGCAGATGTAAAGATTCACCTCACCCAAATTGAACTTCTTGCTTATTTCCATCGCAGACTTTGATTGTCTTTTCTTTCATATCGCAAATGGAGTTGGATTAAAGAGCTTTGGCTGTCTCCGTTAATGATAGTTGTGTTTAAGAACCTTCCTCATCACATTGTGTTGCGATCTCTTATGTTTTAATTAGATCAGAGACTGGTAGCATCTTTTCTCTCTGAAAGCACCAGTGCCCAGAGTCTGCTTGGTAATTGAATTATGGGTCCAGATCGTTCTGGGAGATGGAGGTACTTGCTGCTGATAGGGGTGAGCATGAGATCCGCCTGGGTTTACGGTGCGCGCTGGGTGCTGCGCAGGCTTGTCAAGGTTTGCTACGTCCTCTGGGCTTGGACAAAGGCCCTGCTCTTGGAGTGTTGTATATAGTGTAGCAAAAGAGTATTTATACATCTCACCAATCAAAACACAGCTTTATTACCTCATGCGAACTCATACAAACCAATAGAATTTCAACATGTTCTGTAGCTTAGAGTGCTCACTTACTACCTCTGAACAATACTCACGCTGTAGTTTGTCTCTTTCTTATCTTTTTGCATCTTGTAATTAACTCTTTGTTTCCCTTCATAAAATGTAATGTACATTGTAATCTTTTAAAAGAAAAATCAGGGTTGCATTTGCAACTTTTAAAAATCCGAGAGTGGAAACATTGGGTCTTAAATTAACACAGGATCGGTAAAACTGTTGTAAATACTGAGAAACATTTTGAATGTTCTTCATCTTGTTACTAATTCATGCAAAAAAAAAAAAGCGGCAACTAATTGTGATGCATTCAGATTTCAGTATTCAGTACTGTATATTTCACCCTGTGTAATGGGGCCCCTCTCCTTTCTCTCTTTTTGTATTGTATGCGATTCTGAAACTGATTGAGTCATGAAAATAATTTGTGGCGGTGATTCTAATGTATTAAAAACGTTTCGTGTTCCTTTCTAACTGGATTACACCCTGGATTGAAAAAGTCTTCCTTGTGGTAGTTATATGTAGTTTCAAACATGAATAAACTTTTTGCTTTCATGATTAAATGTTGGTGCCGTTTCTTAACACCACCATGTGAGCCAACCGGCACAGGCCAAAGAAAAAGCCTGCCCGGAGGCAGCTGGGCCCGAAGTGTGTGGCCTGTTGGAGAGGGACTTACAGATGATGGCGATGTTGGGAGGAAGGAACAGCCCCTGCTGACTAACGGCCCTCCGTGCAGGCTCCTGGCTAGCTGCGGTGCCACTGCACCGTGTCCTCCCTGACCCTCGTGCTCTAAGCACGCCACAAGGAAAACACCCCCTTTTTCATAGACTAGGAAACTCAAGCTCATCATAGTTAAGCAGATGCCATAGGGTAACAGACCTAGGTCTCTTGCCTTGGAACTCACACCCTCCTGACCTAATGATGCAGTTGGCATTTCTTCGATGGAAAAACCTTTGTTGTAATTTAAAAAAAAAAATAACCAGTCTTGTCATGTTCGTGGCTTTACTTTCATAACTTCTGTGAGATAGTAAGTTAGGAACACCCTGGCTGGTGTGGTTCAGTGGATTGGCACCGTCCTGCGAACCCAAAGGTCACTGGTTCGATTCCCCAGCCAGGGCACGTAACCAGGTTGCAACCCAGGTCTCCAGCCAGGTTTGTGGCTGGAGGCAGGTGAAAGGCAACCAAACATTGATGCTTCTCTCCCTTTCTTCCTCCTTCCCTGCCCTTCTCTCTGAAAATAATGAGTAAAATCTTAAAAATTAAATAAGAACAAGCAAAATTTTGTCTGAAAAGTGACTCTCATGTGCCATCAAAACACACACATACCTTAACATTTTTTAAAAAACTCTAAACTTGTAAAACCAACTAGAAATCTTTTAAGTAAATTAAACATGGTTTTTGTTTTATTTAAATGCTTGGAAATGCCATATATTTATAATACAGCTGTTGCTAATATCTAAATCTTTATAATAAAAGAAGTCAATAACAGGTAATTGGCCTGTTTACTATATATCTCAAGGAAATTGACTCACAGGAAATCAGATTAATGTTAATCAGTTGCAGCAAATTGTCTATGATGAATATAACTGTTTTACTATTGCAGTTGGTAGAACCAGGCAAAACAAGATCTAGAGCCACCACTCCCATTAATCTTGAGGCAGTTATACTGTGAGAGCAAACTTTATAGAATAGATTGCCCTCCAAAGCTGTCCTCCCTCACACAGGCTCAGCCTGCCTGTAGGACTTTCTCCCATGGCTAAGTAGTTATTTGCTTGATTCAATTAGTTTATGGGTCAGCCCTTCTTTCACATAAAGTAGTCTCTATGCTGTGTGGTTTTGCAAAAATATCCTGTGGCATCCACCCCAAACACACACACACACACTACATCTTTTAAAAGTTCAGAAACACTTCCTAAGAAGTTTACTTACCTCAGATCACTCTGTTGAGAGAAGCTCATACCCATGTTGGAGATTTACACCTTGACCAGCAACCCTTGAGGGAAATGTGAGTCCAAGGCCTTCATCTGTGGAAACCTACATAAAAATAGCAATTCCTTTCCTACGAGCTAGTGGGGGGCGCACATTTTCCTCTTTGCTGGGAGTGGGGGAAGGCATAAGCACCTCACTTAATAGATGAGGAAACTGGGCACAGCCTGGTCCCCAAGGTTCTTATGTCTCAAATTGGGTGAAATGTGTTAATTGGATAGGTTTTCACCAGGTACCTTTTCTGGGTCAAGCCATGGGTTAAGGGCTCAACGCAGAGATGCATGAAATCAGGCTCTAGCCCTTGACCAGCTAAGATTCAGTCCTTGTTCAGAAGGCAAATGCTTAGTAGACGTATTGGAAAGGTTGATGGGTTTCTGAATCCTAAGACTAGAGAAGAGGGCGTCCCACAACTCGTTCTCAAAGTCAAAATAAGTAACAGCGGGAGACCACCTGAGACATCCAACCATAGGCTAAGAGGTCTGTCCACACAGTTACATGCACAGGGCACAGATGTGCTCCTATGAGAATACATGAAGTATCTTCACAAGTGTCTGGAACCCAAGTGCCAGAGCAGCTTCTCGTGCTGGACAGGCATCAGCCTCCCCCATGGAGGGAGGTACACAGTAGTGTGGGCACCTCTGAGGAGAGTGGGCCAGGTGCCTTGCGAACGAGGTTGGAACTTCCCTGTTCTAACCTGAACAGCAGCTGTGGGGAAAAGTCTCCCAGACAAGGTAGTGTTTTAGGTGTAATATGTGTGTTGTTCCATGAGAAAGGGACCTTCACTGGACTGACAACTACAATTAATATCGAGCATCTCTGTGGATCAGCCCTGGGCAGGCACTTTCTGTACAGCGTCTTATTTAATGTCTGCATAGCCCCACGTGACAGGTGATATTATCATCCCACTGTAAGGTGGGAACTCTGAGGCTCAAAGAGGTGACACCCTCTCTCCACAGTCTCCCACAGAGCTGGAGTTTGCCCTGTGAAGGCCCCACGTGACACTTTCCAGCAGCCATTTGTGGTGGGATGGAGGGAGTGGCTTCTGTGAACTTGAGCTGTGCAGCCTCCAGGGAGAGGTCCCTTCTGAGATGAGGTGACCACCTCTTAGAACTTGCCATTCTCCCACCTATGCCTCTGCTGCCTGGACCACCTGCACATGTATGTCCTGTACTGCGTACAGGGCGTGTGTCACACACTGGCTGTCTGTGTCTGTGGGTCGCAAGGCTGGGGACGAGAGACAGGAGGAGCCAAGCACCTGGGCTGGGCCTGGCTCCATAACTAATGGAAAGAGGCCTGGGAAGGCACGTGGCATGCGTGTCGTGATACATGGCAAGTGCTGAGTACAGGGCCTGGGTACTTTCTACATGCGCTTGATTTGGGGCAGAGTGCTGCCTGTGCCCTGTGGGTGCCTTTCCAAGTCCAAGGTTGTGTCCAGCTCTGGTCTCTGGCCCCATACCCCACTGCCCACACAGCCCACTCTGGATGTGAGCAGATTTGACGCCCAGGCATGGATCTGATTCCTGGCCCTGCCTGCTACGAGCTATGTGACCTTGGGTGAAGGACTTAACCTCCCTGAACCTGTTTCCTTCCCCTCTCTTCTGGGAACGTCCTTTGGGCACCCTGTCTCCCTGGCGAATGCCTGCCCTTTATGGCTGAGCCCAGGCCACTGTGTTCTTGGATGGAGTCAGGCCCCCTCTTGACCCTGGAATAGTGAAAACCGGACCGTGGACATATAAGCAGAGACCTAAAGGAGGAGGAGGCTCAGGAGGAAAGGGAGTGAGTCGGGTGGGGGTCGGGCACAGGGAAGGGTGGCCCAGCCACAGGACGGCAGGTGCCACGACCATAGCACGTGGCACGTGAACGTCAGAGCTGCCTCTGCTAGTCCCCCAGCCCATACCCTCCAAGCCCTCCCCATAGCCCTGTGAGGAAGGTTCCATTATTATCTCTATCTAATAGAGGAGGACACTGAAGCCACTTGGCCAAACTCAAATGTGAATCCGGGTGTGTCAGAAACCAAAACCCACATTTTTAGCCCTTTGTGCCTGGCTGTCTTATCAAAATACCTCTTTCTTACCTTCCTGGGAAGTCTCACTGTTTGTGAGCCTGAGGTGGGAACTGAGCAGGGAAGGGGACAGAGGCTGACCCCTCTTCAGCAGGGCCATTGGCTCCTGTCCCCAACAGCTTGGGACCCAGGGACACCCTTGGGAAGGCTGCTGTGTCCACAGGCACTTTAGGCCGATGGCCAGTCTGCAGCTCACCCCTGCTGGGCCTAGGGTTCATCCCTCAGCCCTGATCACTCGGCTGTCACAGACTCAGCCGATACACACGGAGCCTGCTTCCAGCTGCGCCCCCCAAGCGCACTGCCAGGAGCCACACCTCACAGCCCAGTGGACACTGGCCCCATCACAGACGTAGCCAGGGGTTCATTGTGGCCCATGGCTAAGGGAAGCACCATCGCTTAGCACTCATGAAAATGGGCTCCTGAATGAGATGCCTCAGATTGAATACAGCTCTGCCTCATACCTGTGTGTCCTTGAGCAAGTCATGTAACCTCCCTGTGCCTCAGTTTCCTTCACTGTCAAACACCTGCCTCCCAGCATTGTGTGTGCATGGGGTGGGGATCGAGCAACTGGTGTAGTTCAAGTGCCTTGTGTGTAGTAAGGGCCCAGGTTGGCTGCAACAGTTAGTCCTCAACTGGCCGTGTAGTGGTGACCTGCTCTCGAATTCCAGCTTGTGTCCCTGGCCACTCGCTCTTGATAAAACCCAGGTCTGCCTTGCAGGTGCTTCATCTCCTTCAAAGCAGCATGATGAGGTGTGAAGAGCTAGGATACTGGAGTCAGGTCAAGTTCTCCCACTTACCAGCTCTGTGTGTGACCCTGGGCATGTCCCCTCCTCTCTGTGGCCTCAGTTTTCTCATCTATAAAATGGGAACTTCATTCCTCTCTTCCTCATAGGGATGTAAAGATTAACTGAGCCGCCATGTATGTGGTGCCTGGCCCATGGGATGGCTGCGTTCTCTTCTTACTGTTCCTGTTCCCTGGGGTCCCAGGTCAGAATGGGACACCCAGTCTCTGGCGCTTCTGGCTGGAATGATTGATCACTCCTGGCCACAGCAGAGGGGCAGCCAGGGGTATCCGTTGCCCAGTGAGGGTTCTGGGAATGGCTTGGCCTCTATTGGTCTGTCTGCTCCAGTCCTCAAGGCTGGACCGAAGCCTCGGCCTCACCTCTCACTACCATCGAAGGAGATAATAAAAACTGATTTTTTTTCATGGTAAAATTTCAGCAGAAAGTGTACGCATCATTAAATATGGAAATCCAGAATTTTATTAGCAATCTGCTAGATCTGAACTGACGCCAATTAAACAAAAAAGATATCATTTATAAAAAGGCAGAGTTCAACTTGTATTAAATATGAAATGCAATTTTCTCCTGGTTTTGATTTATTACTGGTGGTCCATTGTTCAAAGAAGCATGTTATATTTCAATAGAGAAATATTGTTTATTCATTAATATTTTAAAATGGTCTTATTGCTGTGCATGGCTCACACCGAATGAAACTTATGATTTAAAACATGAATTAATAAACACATTTGAAAGTGTTAGGCGAGATCACAACCTCTCATTTTTCATTTTCCTGGAAGCATATTAAATTTTTATAATTCTGCATCTACAGTGTTTTCTTTTAAATAAAGATGCAGATTCCCGAGTTACTCTGTTAATTTCAGGTAACCAGGAGAGAAAAGCAATATCATGGGGACCTGTGTCAAGATCGCAGAATCCCCAGGAAGATGCTCAGGTTTATTTTTGTAATATTCATAAATCAAAATAAATGAGCTTTGTACGGAGGCAGCCTCCATGGGTGTGAGGACGCTGGCTGAAGCAGGCCTATGCATTGGGACCGTGTGCGCAGGTGGGTTGGGAGTGTCAGTGTGCATGACACATATGTGGAGCACATGCATGCCAGCCTAAATGTGTGAGTGCATGCGATCTGAATGCATCTCAACGGTTTGGGCCAATGCCCAGTTATTTATTGAGCACCTACTATGCGCCAGGCACTGTGCTGGTTCCTGAGGGCGACTTGGTTTTGGGGTGATCTCCCTGCCCTCTCCTCCCACCGGAGCCATCTCTCCGCCAGGAGCTGGGCAGCTGAGCTCCCCATGGTTCCTCCAACACGGACAGCGATGCCTTCTGCATGGTGAGCTCTCAGGACATATTTGTTGATGGTGCTGATAGACCTGAAGCTCAGGAAAGGAAGGGGTCTTTCTGAGCTAGAGGTAGGGGAGAGTTTCTGCAAAGGTGAGTTGAATTAGGCTGGGTGAAAGGTACAGCCTGGATGGGGGAGGAGGCATGGGGAAGTGGAGGTCCAGGTAAGGCAGAACAGAGAGTTGCATTCTGAGGACAGAACGAGACTCACCCAGCCCACCTGACAGCTCACTCCTTGTTCAGTCCTGGCTGAGCCCTGCCCACAGCCGCCTCCCAAACACCCTAGGGGCTTATGCTGTCATTTTACAGGGGAGGGACAAATGTACAATGACATGTAGTCGTCATTATAGTATCATACAGAACAGTTTCACAGCCCTAAAAGCATCCTGTGCTCCACCTATCGCCTTCCCTCTTCCCAAACCTGCAATCACTGATTCTTTCACTGTCTCCATAGTTTTGTCTTTTTCAGAAGGCCATTTGGTTAAAATCATACAGAATGTAGCCTTTTCAGGTTTCTTCTTTTACTTAGAAATAAATATACATTGAGGTTCCTCCGTGTCTTTTCAGGGCTTGATAGCCCGTTTCTTTTAGGACTGGCTGTACCATTGTCTGGATGTACCAAAGTTTATTTCTCTATTCACCTCCTGAGGAACATCTTGGTTGCTTCCAAGTTTTGTCAATTATGAATGAAGTTGCTATAAACATCTGTGACCAGGATTTTGGGCGGACATACATTTTCAACTCCTTTGGGTAAATACCGAGGAGCGTGGACTGCTGGGTCATGTGGGAAGAGTGGATTTCGTTTTGTAAGAAGCTTCCAAACTGCTTTCCAGAGTGGCCTCGCCATTTTGCATCCCCAACAGCGATGAATCAGGGTTTCTGTCACTCCACATCTTCACCAGCGTTTGGTGTCAGTTTTCTGGATTTGGGCCCTTTCAGAGGTATGTAAGGGAATAGCTCACTGTGGTTAGAGTCTTTTAACTATTTTTCTTTATTTAAAAAAATATTTTATTTTAAGTATATTTTATTGATTATGTTGTTACAGTCGTACCAACTTTTCATCTTTGCCCTCCTCCACCTGGTAACCCCTCCAGCAATCCCCCCCTTAGTTCTTATCCATGGGTGATGCATGTAAGTTTTTTGGCTTCTCCATTTCCTATACTATTCTTAACATCCCTGTCTATTTCATATGTACCCAGTTATGCTTCTTGATACCTGCACCTTTTCCTCCATTGTCCCTCTTTCCCCTCCCCACTGATAACCCCCTGTATAATCTCCACATCTATAGTTCTGTTTCTGTTCAAGTTGTTTGCTTAATTTGTTTTTATTTTTTAAGATCCAGTTGTTGATGGTTGTGAGTTTGTCATTTCACTGTTCATAATTCTGGTCTTCTTCTTTTTCTGAAATGTGTCCCTTTAACATTTCATATAATAAATGGCTTGGTGATGATGAACTCCTTCAGCTTTACCTTTCTGGGAAGCACTTTATCTGCCCTTCCTTCTAAATGATAGCTTTGCTGGATAGAGTAATCTTGGTTGTAGGTCCTTGCTTTTCATCTCTTGGAATACTTCTTGCCAGTCCCTTTTTTGCCTGCAAAGTTTCTTTTGAGAAATCAGCTGATAGTCTTATAGTAACTCCTTTGTAGGTAACTGCTTTTCTCTTGCTGCTTTAAAAATTCTCTATTTTTAACCTTTGGCATTTTAATTATGATGTGTCTTGGTGTGGTTCTCTTTGGGTCTAGCTTGTTTGGGACTCTCTGAACTTGCTTCCTGAACTTGTATGACTATTTCCTTCTTCAAATTAGGGAAGTTTTTTTTTTTCTTCATTATTTTTTCAAATAAGTTTTTAACTTCTTGCTCTTCCTCTTCTCCTTCTGGCAGCCCTATGACTCAAATGTCGACACATTGAAAGTCATTCCAGAGGCTTCTAAGCCTCTCCTTGTTGTTTTTTTTTTTTTCAATTCTTGTTTCTTCATTCTGTAATGGTAACTGTTTATTTCTTCCTTATATTCCAAATCGTTGGTTTGAACCCTGGCTTCCTTCCCTTCATCGTTGGTTTTGTGTGGCCCTTTCTTCATTTCACTTGTATAGCCTTCACTTCACATTGAGTGTTTGCCATACTCAATCACTTCTGTGAGCATCGTTATCACCAGTCCTTTGAATTCCGTTTCTGTTAAGTTGGCCATCTCCTTGTGGCTTATTTCTCCCTCTTGAGCCTTGATCTGCTCTCCCTTTTGGCCTATACTCCTCTGTCTCCTCCACTTGCCTCTGTGGCTCCGGTAGAGCTATCACACCTGTGATACTGTAAGGGGCGGAGCCTTAGGTATTCATTGCGGAGCTACGTGTTTTTCACCACATTTTGGCGTTGTACGGTGGGGAGGGGTCGGGGAGGGAATAATGCCGCGTGCTCACACTCACCCCTTTCCAGGCACTTGTCCCACTTCCTGTATGTGACTGGTTCCCTTCTAGCTGTTGTCCTGGTTGTGGTTCCCAGAGTGTGTGGGTCTGTGGACATTCCAGGACCATGGGGGCCTCTACAAACAAACTCAGCGGAGAGACCCACAGTTTCTTCCACTGCTCCAGTCCCCACTGTTTTCACAGCCAGAAGCAATGAGGCTTCATTTGTCTGGTGACGGAACCATGAGCTGTGAGGTATGGCATGGGCCCAGGATCCCTCCCTAGGTGTCCCTCCTGGCTTTTATAATGTGTGACTGCTCTTTCCACTGGCCACAGCCATTGCCTGGCCTCTGTCATCACCACACCGCATCCTCTCTGCCCCAGCTTCGCCCCTCCTACCTGTCTGAATGAGTATTAGTCCTTTATATCTTTGTTTGTTGGACTTCCATGCAGTTCAGTTTTCTGGTAGTTCTGGTTGTTTTTAGTTTTGAGGTGGATGTAATGCTTCTTATGGTCGTGGAAGGAGGTGAAGCATGTCTCCCTATGCCTCCATCTCGGCTGGAAGTCAAGAAGTGTTTGATGAAGTCAGCGTACTGGTGCTCGTTCTATGGTCTCCGATGTCACATCCGGAACAAAACATGGAGGTTTCTGCTCATGGGGGTTGGCTCTGGTAAATTGCCCTTCTTTGTATTTGCCAGTCTCTCCCATTTTGGGAGCAGTGATTTGCCCTGCGACTTCACTTTTCTAAGAAGAGTTATTGTTTTTCAGTTCGTTCAGCTTTTACTTGCTGTTAGAATGAAGTGACAGGTTTTGGCTCTTTACCATGCCAGACCAGAAACCGTAAGTCCCTGCTGGCTTTCTTGATTTCCATTACACACACACACACACACACACACACACACACACCTATATAGGCCGTCATTCTATACATATTGTTTTTCTACTTTCCTTATTTGTTTTTTGAAATCTTTTAAAAGATTTAATTATTTTTAGAGAAAAGGGCAGGGAGGGAGGAAGAAATGGGGAGGAACATCAAGGTATGGTCGCCTTTCACCTGCCTCCAGCTACGGACCTGGCTGGAGACCTGGCTTGCAACCTGGTTATGTGCCCTGACTGGGGAATCGAACCAGCAGCCTTTGGGTTCTCAGGCCGACACTTATCCACTGAGCCACCAGCCAGGGCCTTACTTTCCTTTTTTTTTTAAAGAAATCTATCCTGGATGTATTTCCATTCTCTTCCTAGACATTTACCACATGGGGCCTTTGGTGTTTGTGACATGGCACTTTGTGGCCAGGTTATGATATCATTTAACCTCCTACTGATGGACATTTATGTGGAAAGTTTATTTTTCTTACCTATAGAACTCCATAAACATCCTTAAAAAGTTAGTTTAATCTTCACCTCAGAATATGTTGATTGATCTAGAGAGAATGGAATGGAAGGAATGGGCCAGAGGGAGGGA
>PVIW01002970.1:174192-189877 GCA_004026585.1 Noctilio leporinus | reverse complement strand
CCATTGATCTGTGTGCCTGTTTCTATGCCACTGCCATGCTGTTTTTGTTACTATAGTCTTGTAGTGTACAAGGTGCATGTGATAAAGTGGCAGAATTTTAGTAAATTAAACAACATACCACAAAAGTGTTATATTTTGAAATAAATGTATTCTTATATGTAGATACATAAATATAGTTATTTTAAAAATTGTTCAAAAATTTAAATTAAAATTTAAAAATATTTTTAACTAAATACAGTACTAGATTTACAAAGAAATCTTGCTAATTGTCATATAGGCAAGAAAATTTTTAAAAGTCACTATATCTATAATTCTATCATATAAAAATGCCATTAAATGAAAAGTGGACATATTTATTCTCTCTTTAATCAAACAGCATCCTACTGGCAACAGAGCCCACTGGACAGCATAGTCTAGTGAATAGGACACTCCAGTACTTATGCTTAATGATGTAATGAGATTGATCATATTATGTACAATTTCACACTCACAGTAATTTTCCATTTGCAAAGTAATTTGTTGTCGGTATAGATTTAATTATGGCTGATGTAATACTATAATAAAAGCAGAAGCCATGAAAATGCATAGCCCTAACCCTATTCATGGTCATATTCCATCTCCTAGGGAGCCTAAGGAAGGGGAGAAAGGTTATCAGCTGCCATAGAAGAATAAGGTTAGGATTTCTAAACAAAAGGTGCTATGACATCATTGAGATTTTAAAATACCATTATAAATCACTATCACAAACAAATGTTGAGGTCAGGAGCTGCAATAAAATATGAATGTAGCCCTGGCTGATAGCACAGTGGAGAAGGCGCCAGCCTGTGAACCCAAAGGTCTCTGGTTCAATTCCCAACCAGGGCACATAACCAGGTATCCAGCCAGGTCCGTAGCTGGAGGCAGGTGAAAGGCAACCATACACTGATGTTTCGCTCCCTCTCTGCCTCTCTTTTCCCCTCTCTTTAAAAATGATGGATAAAATTAAAAAAAAAAAAAAAAATGAATGTAGAAGATACCAGCTCAAGTCCATAGCAGAGTGTGCTGGAACACAATCAAGGAATAAATGCCCAATCCCCAAATTAATATCACTCATGAATATTAGGAATAAAAAGGGGATGAAGCAAAATCTCCTGCAAGCTGAAAAAGTTTTGGGAAATTCCATTAATCATATAATTCCAAGGTCTCAAGCAGTAGATACAGTGCTGACTTAGTTAAAAACAAGAGCAAGCCCTGTCTGGTAGCACAGTGGGTAAGGTGCCGGCCTGCAAACCCAAAGGTCGCAGGTTCGATTCCCCAGCCAGGGCACATAACCAGGTTGCAAACCAGGTCTCCAGTCAGATCTGTGGCTGGAGGCAGGTGAAAAGCAACCATACATTGATGTCTCTCTCCCTCTCTGCTTCTCTCCCTTCCCCTCTTCCTAAAAAAATAATTAAATAAAATCTTTTAAAATAAATAAATAAATAAAATAAAAACAAGAGCAATTTCCAAAGTTGGCTGAATTCACTAAGAATGATACTGAAAAATTATGTAAAACCGCAACACAATTATCAAATAGCTTTACATTGGTATTCAAAGATTACCTTCAATAATTTTTAATTTTGGTAACAAATTTTTAAAAGAAGTGAAGTCCAAAAATATTTGGAAATATTTTTATTATAGTGAGGTTTTTCAAAGTAATGGATACTGGATGACACAGACCTATTTAAGACAAGAAGTCTGTTCATTTTTAAATTAAAAAATTTTGAAACACTGAAATTTTTTTAATTATATTATGCTCATTATTGTATAAATGACTGGACAACTTTTGAATATTAAATTGAAGACCTGGGTTTGCTGTTATTTTTTATTAATTTTTTGGCTTTTATGAATCTTCATTTTACCTATTATATAAAGGAAAGCCAGTAAACAACTTATAACCAACTGGTTATTAAGATTACATGAATTAATTTATATAAACATATTTGGCAAATCATAAGGCACTAAACAAATATAATACATACGTTTTTTAAGGTCTTTTTCAAAAGAGCTTAAAATATTTTGCCTCCATCAAAAGTAAACAAGGTATTCAAATGTCAATTTATTTTTAAAAGGTATATCAGATCCTTTCAGGAAATTAAAGTTTCAGATAAATAAATGCATAATGGCACATACATTCACATCTGAATGAGAGATATAGGGGAAACTATACATTAGTGAATTGTTAGACTTCTCTTCACTTAAAACCCAATTCTCAATCAACTGATTTACCTAATTTCCCTCAATAACAAAATAACATTTTAAAGCTTCCACAATTTGTCTCAGAACTAAGAAAAAATTTTCTTTTCTCATTTTGGTAGTTCAACAATATCATTTAGGTGAGTCCCTGTGGAAAGGCAGAAGTCACCAGAGAACTGAATTCAGCGAGCCTCAGGTAGCATCCAATTACATTCCTGATTTTAGCATATCATTACACCAGCCACTACCATTTCTCCCTTCTTAGGAGTATGTGCAGCCAGTGGTGAGGAAGTCATTGGGTGGCAATTTGTTCCTTTGTTTTCTCTCAGTTTAATCACCTTACGTGTCTTAGTTAATTGACAGAGATGTATGCAAAGGGAGTTGAAGGTAAAAAAATCTGCCAGCCATTCCTGAAAAATTTGCCCCATATTATGACCTTGAACTTAACAGGATAAGAAAAGGGATACATTTCTTCTAAATGTGTCCTGGCTCAATAAGTAAACACGGCTCACCTGCTTGCATAAACATATTAAAATCACAACTAAGATACAGAACAACTATCACTCGGAACCATCCGAAATTGAGTTTAATGAAAGTCCAACAACTACAGAATTAAAGAAATCACACTCATCCACCTGTAGAGAGGCTCAGACGCAGAACGGACTGGTCCCACATCCATGTATGGTGGATAAAAATTCATGAGGGATATCTTGGGAGTGAGGAGTCCAAGCACCCCCACCCCAGCCCAGGGTTCCTGTGCCAGGTATATAAGTCTACACTACTTCCAGATGCAAACACCAGTGGGGATTGAGTCGGTGGAAGAAACTGCTAGATCCCCAAGCAGTTCATCTTAAAGAACCCACACATGGACTCACCTACTCAGACTCACTCCCTCTGAGCTCCAGCACCAGTGACATACAGGGAGGAATTGAAATGTCTGGCATTGAAGCAAGAGTTGGGGCATGGCTTTCTCCCAGCCAGAAAAGTGGGCAGAGGCCATTGTTCCTTTTGTGATTCCCCTCCTCCACAAAGCCACAGTGCTGGTAGGTGGGTGTTATATCTGAGACTCTATCACCTGGCTAACACTGTTTGCCCTGCCCTGGAAATCACAAGGCTCCATCCCACCCAACTTCCAGGTCCACCTAAATGGTTAAACCTGACTTTTCTATATGAATGGCTGGTCTTGGCTCAGGCTTCACAACTTTCTAAATCCTATCAAACAAGCAACAGCTGGCCCCAGAAAGCCCCCAGCCCCTAAACTTCTTCCTAAGTGTTCCTAGGCCTGGTACTAGCAGCAGCCAGCCTAGATACATAGCTTGGCTTCACCTAGGACTTTCCAAGCTCGGCATGAGTAGCAGCATCTCAGATTGCTTTATAGCCCAGGTAGGGTAGCCCCAGGCAGAACACAGGTGGAGGTTAACCTTGACCTGCACCACCCAGAAAACCCCAGAGCCTGTACACCCAGTGGACAGCTACAGACCACGTCAGAGCACCACTACCCTGCCCCTGAACAGCTGAACCTCTATGAAGATGTAAGATTGGTGGTAAGCGGTCACAGTCAATCCTTGCCCCTGCCTGGCCTGGGTAAATTCCTCCCATCAACCTGCCAATAGCAATCAATATTCAATTACAAGAAGAGGGTGCACTCAGGCCACACAAAGGGCACACCTCAAGTACCCAGCTTGGGTGATAGGGGAAGCTGAGCTATGCCACTGGACCCTAAAGGACACCTACTACCTCAGGCCACACTATCAGAACAGGGAGTCATAGCAGTTCTACCTAATACATGGAAACAAACATGGGAGGCTGCCAAAATGAAGAGACATAGAAACATGGACCAAATGAAAGAACAGATCAAAACTCCAGAAAAAGAACTAAACAAAATGGAGATAAGCAATTTATCAGATGCAGAGTTCAAAACACTGGTAATACTGATGCTCAGGGAACTTAGTAAGGACCTCAACAACATAAAAACGATCCAATCAGAAACAAAGAATACACTAATTGAAATAAAGAACAATTTACAGGGAAACAACAATAGAGTGGATAAAGCTAAGAATCAGATAATTAAGTCAATGATTTGGAATGTAAGGAAGCAAAGAGCAACTAATCAGAACAAGGAGAAAAGTGAATTCAAAAAAACTGAGGATAGTGTAAGCAGCCTCTGAGACAACTTCAAGTGTTCCAACATTCACATCATAGGGGTGCCAGAAGGGGAAGAGAAAAAGAAAGAAATTGAAAACTTATTTGAAAAATAATGCAAAAAACTTCCCTAATTTGGTAAAGGAAACAGACATGTAATACAGGAAGCACAGAATCCCAAACAAGATGGATGCAAAGAGGCCCACTCCAAGGCACATCATAATTAAAATGTCAAAGGATAGAGATAAAAAAGGAATCTTAACTGCAGCAAGAGAAAAGTGGCTGGTTACCTAAGGGGAGTTCCCATAAGACTGTCAGCTGATTTCTCAAAAGAAACTTCTCAGGCAAGAAGGACTGACAAGGAATATGTATTCAGTCATTAAAAGTAGGGACCTAGAGCCCTGGCTGGTAGCACAGTGGTTAAGGTGCCGGCCTGCGAACCCAAAGGTCACAGGTTTGATTCCCCGGCCAGGGCACATAACCAGGTTGCAAACCAGGTCTCCAGTCAGGTCTGTGGCTGAAGGCAGGTTAAATGCAACCATACATTGATGTCTCTCTCCCTCTCTGCCTCTCTCCCTTCCCCTCTTTCTAAAAAATAATGAAATAAAATCTTTAAAAAAAAAAAAAGTAGGGACCTAGAGCCAAGATTGCTCTACCCAGCAAAGCTATCATTTAGAACCAAAGCACAGATAAAAAGCTTCCCAGACAAGAGAAAACTAAAGGAGTGCATCATTACCAAACCATTATTATATAAAATGTTCAAATGACTTATTTAAGAAAAAGAAGATCAAAACTATGAACAACAAAATGTCCATAAATAAATATCTATCAACAATTGAACCTTAAACTAAGCAAACAAGAACAGAGACGGACTTATGATTATGGAGAGCATTTTTTTTTTTTTAATTTTATTGTTGTTGTATTACATCCATCCCCTTTTTTATGGAGAGCATTTTTGATGGTTGCCAGGTAGATGTGGTGAAGAGGGAGGAATGGGTGAGGAGATGAAGGGATTAAGAAATACAAATTGGTAGCAACAGAACAGCCATGGGGTTATAAAGTACAGTACAGGGGATTGAGTAGCCAAAGAGCTTATACTTATGACCCATGAGCATGAACAATGGTGTGGGGATTGCCTCAGGGAGTGGGGGATGCTGGGTGGAGTGGGGGGCAAAAGGAGAAAATTTGGAATTTTTCCCCAATCATTAGCATGATCAATAACATACAATTAAAAGTACCCTTGCTCTTTTATCCACCTTCCCTATTGATCCTGTAATTTCTTTCCCAGATATATAACCAAGAGAACTTAAAACATATGTTCATACAATAATTTGCATACAAATATCCTTAATATAAAAGTCCCAAAGTGGAAACAGCCCAAATGTCATCAACTGATGAATGGATAAACAAACTATTCATACAATGGAATATTATTTGACCATAAAAAGTAAAGTAGTGATACATGCTACAACCTGAGGAACCTTGAAACATTATGGTAAGTGAGAGAAAGCAGAAACAAAGGCTATATACTATATGATTTCATTTATAGGACATGTGCAGAACATGCCCATCTGTGGAGACAGAAAGTAGATTCGTTGTCTGGAGAGAGGATGGGGAGTGAGAGCTGATTGCTAAGTGATTTCTTTTTGCAGTGACAAAAACGTTCTGGGACAGAGAGTGGCGATGGCTGCACAACTTTATGAAGATATTAAATGACACTGAAAAATCACTTGAAATGGTGATTTTTTTCTTTGTTAAATGAATTTTATCTCTTTTATTTTTAATTAAAATACACTCTGCAGTTGCAGCCATTTCTGTCTTTTCTTTCAACAGTTCCAGTCAAGTTGACCTTAAGTATATCTGGGACAACTCATGTGGATCATTGTTACCTCTGCTCCTTTGATCCAAGCTACTCTCCAGGGCCTTCTCTCTACTCTCCCTACTTCCTCTTCTCCACCATTCCTCAAAGTCCAGATCAAGTACCACTTTTTCTAAGAACACTTTTTATCCTTAGCTGACCAGTCTGCCAGAGCTCAGGTATGCCTTCTTTGTTTCATTCGTGGTCACCAATGCTGTATGCTGTTGAACATAGGTCCCTAATAAACAAATGACTCTAATTGCAGCTGCAGAAAGGGCTTTTTCTTTATATCACATATTGAAAGTATAGAAGGTAATACAATTCTTTCATATATATTCTCAAAATTATAGTGCTCATTTGGAAGGCTTGCATCTAAAATACTTCTCTGTATTATCTCTTCTTCCAAATAAACATTATTTGAAAACTTAACATAGTATTTTACTTTCAGATAAATGCATAAGTACAGGTTTGCAAAAACAGTACTGCATTAAAAGATGACCTAAATTGAATTAATGCCCCATGACATGGATTAAAGATTAATATCATTCAAATTAGCCTGACAAAGGGATTATTACAGTGGTTCCTTCAAAGGAATCTGAGTATACACATGAAGTATATTAATGTTACCAATAATCAGAATTCATGACTAAAAAGAAGCTAACAAAATCTTATTTTCAATTAGCACAGAAATACAAACCCTTGAATTATTTCCACAATATGCCTCATAGCACTTGTTCATTTGTTATAACACTTAAGAAAAAAAAAAAAACAACATATTCCCTCACAGCACTCTTTCTTACAGAAAGAGAGCAAAGTCAATAATTAAGAATTGTTTCTTCTGCCCTGGCTGGTAGCATAGTGGTTAAGGCGCCGGCCTGCGAACCCAAAGGTCGCAGGTTCGATTCCCCAGCCGGGGCACATAACAAGGTTGCAAACCAGGTCTCCAGTCAGGTCTGTGGCTGGAGGCAGGTGAAACGCAACCATACATGATGTCTCTCTCCCTCTCTGCCTCTCTCCCTTCCCCTCTTTCTAAAAATAATGAAATAAAATCTTTTAAAAAACAAAAAAAAACAAAAAAAAAAACAGAAATTAAAAAAAAAATTGTTTCTTCTTTGTTAATTTTGAATGATCTTAATTAATTCATATATGTGTGTGTGTATATATATATATATATTGTTTATTGTGCATTCCACATGCAGAAATAAACTATTAAGAATGCCACACAATGCCTTTTTGAAGCTGCATTTTATTTAAAGCTATTCTGTATCTTTCAACCTGTGCCACATTTCAATAAGACTATTTAATAATTACAATCATCCCCTTATTAGCTTGTCATTTCATTTTCCTTGCCCTGTAGCACCCTACAGTTGAAGGCAAGGAAAACTCTCTGTTGATTAGTTACTTAAGGCCAGCAACAATAACTATGCTGGAAAGAAGGCTACTTGGAGAGGATTTCATAAGAGCCAGAGCTCAACAGCCTCAGACAGAAAACAGCAAATTATAAACCCAAGTACTTCCTTGCTTGTAACCAAATTGGCTAGTTGAAATGCTAATTGCCTTTCAGCAAAACTAAAAGCAGACAGGGGACCTTGTACTTCAAAGAATACAATGCATTTTCACTCTACTTCTGCACTATTGTCTTGCTGAGAATAATTTGAAATCTATTCATGAAGGTAGCTCTTTCCCTAACCTTTAAAATGTGGGAAATTTATTTCACCCCTACGAGCACCTCCAGAGAGCTGATGTGCCAAGATGTGAGCAGATGGTTGGATTTAAGCTCTGTTGAGCCCCCTAATAAAGCGAAAGCATGAAAGAACTCTATGCTTAAATATACAGTGCAAATTTTAAAAATGTGCCTAGGGAAAAACGAATTTTGAATAACAAATGTATGAAGTTAAAATAATCAAATAATATAAATCTTTAAAACCTGAATATTTTCAATGTAATTACACTCAAATGCATATGAAAGCGCTATCGCTGTCTTTCTCAAAGAGGCCCTCGGTCTCTTTACACCTAATAATTATGTATTCGTTTAAAACTCATTTATGAACAACTATTGCAACAGCCAGGTTCCCCATTGATATGAAAGAGGGTCCATTCTGGTTTATTAGAATCCTGAATAAATGAATGAGAAATGCCCTCCTATTGGCATCCTGCTCTCATTTTGAGGTACAGCAGCCTTATAATGCCTGATTGCACCCGAAAAGGCCCAGAACCACCTGCCCAGAAGCTGGGGGAGGGACTTGGTCTGGTACTTTCTAAAGTGTATAGTGTGTCACAGTGGAATAGAAAACACAGCCTTTGTCCTATTACAACCTCCCGTGTCCTAGCTCCACCCTTCTCCTCCTCTGCCACACCTGTCAGGGCAACAGAGCACAGGTGCCTGCTCCTATTTGACCTGACATCCTGGCACATTGGGGAACCCCCAGCACATATGAAAATGCCTCCTGTCCCCCTAGTCATCCTTGTAGAGGGACAAATATAGATATGCACACGTGAGGAAATCAACTTTCTATACCATTTCATTGTGCCTGAAAAAAAGTCCTTTATTAGTAATATGTTTATCTTCATTTTTTAATAAATATTTTTATTATATGAAGTTTAAGCTGCCTGGAAGTGATAGAATACTAAAACTAGAGCTTTAAACTGTAAATGGTTTCAGTAAGTAATTCAGCTCTCACTCCGATTCAGTGGGAGTTAAGGGAAGAAAGACATCTCTCTGGATGGATGTTCACCAAAACCTTTAGACAGTGAAGTTCTTGATGATTTTCCTTTTTTCCTTTTTTTTCTGTACTGTTTGAATTTCCTTCATGACTTTATTATTTTCACAACCAGAAAGAAAGATACTCAATTGTGTGTAATATTCAACTGCATGATTTTCCCCACAAAACCAGAAAAATGCCCATCTGTATCTCTCTATGGTAACACACTACATTTTATAATCAAATTAAATTACTACTAAGGAGCTCAAGATATTGTAAACTGTCTATTTGCTTTTCACATGAGGTAAACGTGGTGATGGTGATGGCATAGTGCTTCTTCCACTAGATTTTGAAGCCAGTGCATAAAGTAATGTCTTGTCACAGCTAAGTAGGTAACAAAGCCATTTATTTAATATATTAACCCCTTTGCTAAATCCTAGAGATACTAGGGAAACATATAATACAGTCACTGTCCTCAAAGGTTTTATAACTTGATTAGGGCAACTTTGAAATGTTCAATAAAGGTGGGACAGCTATATAAAAAAGGGCAGGAGGTAGCATTTGGGTGAGTGGCAATAAATCAAACATTTAATAATTAAGTTAACCTGCTAACATACTTTCTAGAAAAATAGAGTATGTCTCTTACTATTTTTAGGTTTCATTTTCCCCAAATATAAAAGGGTTGCTCTAATTTTGGCTCTAAGTCTCCTCCAGCGCTTAAGGATTTCAATGTTGTGTTCACAGCCTATGAATTCCTGAACAATAAAGGATCACAAGCTTAACCAAAGGCAAAATTTATTTTCTTTGTGGGTCCTGCCAATTTCTTCTCCTACAAATCAGGGTAATAGTGTTTGATGATTAAAAGGCCCACTAGAATTTCTGGCATAGAGTGGACATTCATTAAATGAGGCATACTATTATCACTTATTGTGGGAATATGAACAAAAGGGTTTAGCCACAGCTAATTCTGCTGTGACCGCTCTTTTCTCTTTGGGTGTAATTGGGACAAGGACACCTCCAAGGAGAAAGCTATCTGAAATACTTTTGCTTGAAGTTAGCTTCTGCCTTCCCATATTATTTGTAACCATTCTTTGTATTACAATAAAAGCATTTGTATTCCAAATGTATCTCATGTTATCTATCACTTTCTGACAACAAATGCAATTGTCATTCAATATCTGATCAGTATATGTACATCCTAAAACTACAATTGTTGCTCTGGCTGTGTAGCTCAGTTAGTTAGAGCATCAGCTGGATACCCAAAGGCTGTGGGTTTGATCTCTAGTCAGGCCACATACAGTACAAGAAGGAACCAATGAATACATAAATCGCTCTCTCTCTCAAAACCAACACATAATTTTTAAACAACTGTTATGAAAATATAATAAATGTTGACTGATAGATGATTTCTATATCTGATGATATCAAGACTCAGTGTTGTTACATAATTTACCTCCACCCCATTATGGACTTACATTTTAGTCTAAGATTATTTCACAGCTGGTGCTTACAGGTGGTTTCAGTCTTTAATCATTACATTCAGTGTAGCGTAGATGCATTTGGGGAAAAAATCCATGATTCAATTTTTACTAACTGGGGAACTTTGAACAAGGAGCTTAAACTTTCCACACATCACAGTCATTATGTGTAAATTGGGTTACTATTTAATTTATGATGGTATTGTGAGCATTAAATAAAATAATCTATGTAAAGCGTTTCTTGGAATCCCTCACATAGCAGGCATCCAATACAGGATGATGGTTGATGTCATTTATCATGGAAACAACATGGAGATAGAATTCAGTCATACTTCTTTTTAATGTATACATTTGGGTTACTTTTTTAAAGTTATAACCTTAAGACATATCATTTCTAGCTGAAATAAGGTTTTTCAATCACCTACTCCACTCCCTCTAAAAATGAAGAAACTAAGGACCAGAGGACGGGTGTGTGTCCACAGTCACTTTAAGGTAAAAGCAGGTCCATGCATTTAATGTATTTTATTATAACATAGTTTTAGAGTGTATTTGGCACTCCCCTGTAGCCTAGAAAATTACCCTCCCCCCCAAAACTTGCTGGTGTTCATTTGTATCCTAACTAGAACATCATTTTTCTTTTCCCTTAATGTCTTTTCTTCTTTTAGTTCTATTTAGTTCTTTTAATAAATGACACACAAAAGGGGGGAAAAAAGCACTTTCATAAATTTAAGGTAATAACTTTCCCAAGAATTTTTAAATAACGATATGTTAAGTAAGACACATATTTTAGCTTTATTCTAAGTAATTATTCACCCTTAAGATCTGATATCAGCAATTTCTTTCAAAAAGTGTGCAGCTTATAAACATTACACACATTTTTCAAAGGCTGGACTTATGTGACATGTAAAAAGTTAGTTTAAAACAAGTTACATGGAATAAGTTAATATCGCACCTTAACGTTAATTTTTCTTTCCCCAAATGAATACATCCATAATTGCTGTTTTAGTTTTAAGGGGGAAAAAATCAGTTTTAAAATAGTTTAAAATATTAATTCCAAACCCCCTGAAATCAATATATTTCACTTAAAGTATTTCGACGTAACGGTTAGTTTGGAACAAAAGACTCAAGTTTATATCAACCTTCCCCATTATTAATTATTACCTATGGCGCGCCGTATAGGGTCAGTTATTGTCCAAGCGCACGTTTAAAATTAAAGCTAGGTTTCAGGTTTCAAACAAGCAAAAAGAGAAGAGGGTAAAGTTTTTCCTCTACACACTTCTAACCTTCTTGGAGATTAGCAGCTTTGGAAGCGGCGGGCGGCAGGAACGCGCGCTCACCCGACAGCTGCAATCCGAGGTGGCGTGGACGCTGGCAGCCCTGCCCTGTTAGCCGCAGCCTCCCCGCGCCCTGGCCTCCCACCTGCAGCAACAGGTGCTGCGCGACGATCCCACGCTGCCGCTGATGCTGCGGCCCTCCCTTGGGGCACCAGGATGCTCCCAGCACCTTCCCTTTTGTCAAAGCCTACCTGGCCCCGAGGACACCGACATCCGCGCTCGCTCCGCGGCCCCCGGCGGTTCTTCCCCTTCACACACCCTCGTGCTTTTTCGCAGGCGTGCCCAAACTGCGCTGGGGATGCTAATTCTTTCTCCAGCTATCAGGTCAAGAAGGCGGCTCCATCCTCCTCCGCCTTATCCTCCCCCAACCTCCTCCCCTACCAGGGTCCTTCTACTCCAATAGGGCTAGCGGCTCCCTGGGTTGTGCTCACCTGACCAGCAAAGCGGGGGTGGTCGCCCCAGGCAGTGCGCCCTCATCCGCGCAGCGGGCAGCCAGGTCCGCGCTCTGGCGTCGGGAACACCCTGCTTTGACCATCCCCAATGGTCTCTTCCAGCCACCAGATGCTGAGGCCGACCTGCGAGCGCCGGGAAACACAGGAGTCCTGCCTCTGCCTGCGCAATCCTGGCCGATCGCTTTCCTTTTACTAAACTTTATAGTGTACCCCACTTTGGCACAAGGAACACCCTCACTTGGACCACGGGACACTCCGTCCTGTAAGCAATTCCTGGTTTTCATTCCGAGGAGAAAACCTATATACAGAGTCTTGCACATGAATTGATGAAATAATAGAAATTAGGAATCTACTCCTGCATGCTCTTATCTGGTAAGGTGCCTGTCTCCTTATGTATAAAATAGGATTGTTAATTCCTGCCTCCTAAGGCTACTAAAAGAATAGATGACTGAGATGTGCCTGAAGTGCAACTCTACAGTACACCTAGCAAATAGTAAACCCTCGACAAACGTCAAGTACTCCCATGGCATAACAATCAAGTCTCCAAGGTCAGACCATATCATCAGCAACGTGCAAATCCCTACCTGCACCAAAGATTTTAAAGATACATGCAGCATTCTAAGAAGTTGTAAAACCAGGAGGGAAAGCTAAGATTAGCAAACAACAGTCCAACACACCCCAACGCTGATTTTATGTAGGAAAACATTAAAATAAGACCTGACTGCTTGACTCAGTTAAAGGCAGAAGCAGGAGTAGGTCCTTAGTCTCCTAATTACAAATACAGAGCACATGGCATACTTCCTAAGACTGGGCATAACTAGATAGTTACTTCCAGTTGCAAACAGCTACCCAGGTTAACTAACTTAGCCTTATTTGGGGGCTGTGGTTGAATGCCCCATCTTAAGCTGCAACAGTCAATAAAAAGATGGGCATCAAAGGCAAAGGTTATTCAGGCCAAAGGGTTCTCCTACAGAAACTGTGGGAACGCAAATCCTGTACATCCAGATGTCAGAACAGAGCCACCTAAAAGATCAAGAAAATTGAACAGCTTTCCTGTGAGGCTCAACTACAAAAGTGGAATTCCACCTAGAAGCTGTAAATCTGCGGGGCATACTGAAAGAGTAATCACAGATGTACTTACTATATTCTGCAGTAGAGAAACTGAAACTTGAGACAATTTAAAGTCAAAGCACTGACACAATTATTCATGTAGTGATAATGCGAACGTGGGACATATTAGAAAAATGATGTCTTGCATTATCTATTGTAAACATGTATTTATTCTGTTGATTTACAACTCAGATTATTTTAAATGTTTTACTAGAGTCTACATTCAATCCACAGTTTTATGGTATTATTAGCACACTTAAAAGTTTTATTTGTGGCTCAATGTTACTTTTAATTATTAAGAGTCAGACAAAGTCAGTGTCTATCAACAAATTATTGTTTTAATTATTGTTTCACCAAGTCTGTGATTAAACACATTCTCCATCACTGGACTTACTAAGGCACTTACATAGTGCCTGAGCCCTGAGGCACTGAGATGGATCAAAATGAAAACTTACACTCACTTTCCTTCTCAAAGCTACCTCAAGAAACTCATTCATGAGCAATTATTACTGAGTATTTAGGAAGAAGACAATGGAAGGCACTGTGGGGAAAACAATGATTTCTAAACCCTGAGTTCACTGTGCACTTTCTCTGGGGTGAAAGTGTAATGAACCAAAAGGTAGAATATGCAAAGCAAAAAAATGTGCATCCCAGAGACTGCTAGAGATGCTTCAAGAGGGAGTGATTAATATGGAATGGTGAAGGCTTCCCCACGGAGTTGCTGATTTTTGCCTTTAAGAATAAAACCAGGACCAGCAGTAAAGGTGGTATTTTTAGCACAGGGACTTGAAGTGGTGTAGATGTTTTGAAATGCTGAAAATATTTCGGAAAAATCCATTGTGTTTAAATCCAAATTCCTTACATGAACCAAAAGAGCCACATGATTCTGTCCCTCTTTTTCTCTGCAACCACATCTTATAATGGTTTCCCTCTTTTGGTTGTTTCCCTGATCACACTGACCTTCATGCTTTGACACACAACCAAATGAATCTTGCCTCAGGCCTTTTGCCCAAGCTTCTCCCTCTGTCTGGTGCACTGTTCCCAGAGATCTTCATATGCCTGGCTCCTCTATTACATCATATCCTTCATTTGAATGGTACTCAACTAGCCCTTCCTCACAGGTGTCTTCCTTGCTAACTTCCATGGGCACTCTTACCATTACCCTGTTTTATTTTCTTGATATCATTTATACCTAATAAATATCTTATTTTCTCCAATTTTTTTTTCATCCATAAGAACAAAAGCTTCACAAGGGTAGGCTCTAGGAAATAACAGAAACTCTATGAAGAAAGACGTGGAAGAGGACAAGAGATTTAAGGGTTCTGAGAGGAGGCTGGAAGGTTTTCATACCAAAAAGATTTCCAAGTTTATGTACCTCACAATCCAATCTTATAAATTATGCCATAATTCCATGTTAAAGTGCAAATACTCCTAAAGCGAGATATTTTTTTCCAGTTTTTTTTATTGTTGTTGTATTACATCCATCGCCTTTTTGCTCCCCTCCGTCCCCCTCCCCACCCACCCATCCACCCCCAAAGTCAATCCCACCTGTTGTCCATGTCCATAGTTCCTTTATACTAGGTTCTTGTCTAAGCTGCTCCCCTTCCCTGTCTCTGCCTCCCCCCTCCCCCAACCTCTTTCCCCCTGACCACTGAAGGCCTAGTCACTGTATTCATATATTTGGTTCTGTTTTGCTTGTTGTTAGTTTTGCTCATTATTGTCCTGTAATGGGTGAGGTCATATGATATTTGTCCTTCACTGACTGGCTTATTTCACTAAGCATAATACTCTCCAGTTCCATCCATGTTGTTGCAAAGGGTACGAGTTCCATCTTTCTTTCTGCTGTACAGAATTCCATTGTGTAAATGCACCAAAGTTTTTTGATCCAATCATCCACTGATGGGAACTTAGGCTGTTTCCAGCACTTGGCTGTTGTAAATAGTACCGCTATGAACATAGGTGTACATAGGTTCTTATGAATTGGTGTTTCAGGATTCTTTGGGTATAGTCCAAGCAGTGGAATTGCTGGATCAAAAGGCAGTTCCATTTTTAGTTTTTTAAGGAAACCCCATACTGTTTTCCACAGTGGCTGCACCAGCCTGCATTCCCACCAACAGTGTATGAGGGTTCCCTTTGCCCCGCATCCTCACCAACACTTGTTGTCTGTTGATTTGTTGATGATTGCCATTCTGATAGGTGTGAGGTGGTATCTTATTGTGGTTTTAATTTGCATCTCTCTGATGACTAGTGATGTTGAGCATTCTTTCATATGCCTCTGGGTCCTTTGTATATCTTCCTCAGTGAGTTGTCTGTTCAGGTCCTTTGCCCATTTTTTAATTGGGCTGTCTGTCTCCCTGGTGTTGAGTCACATTAGTTCTTTATATATTTTGGAGAT
>PVIW01002970.1:87793-174092 GCA_004026585.1 Noctilio leporinus | reverse complement strand
TTATGTTTTCCCAGACAGTTGGTTCCCTTTCAATTTTGCTAATATTTTCTTTAGCTGAACAGAAACTTTTCAATTTGATATAGTCCCATTTGTTGATTCATTCTTTTATTTCTTTTGCCCTTGGTGAAATATCAGTAAACATATTTTTGTGTAGGATATACGAAAGTTTACTGCCTACATTTTTCTCCAGGACCTTTATGGTGGCACTGCTTATATTTAAGTCCTTTATCCATCTTGAGTTTATTCTGGTGTATGGCATAAGTTGGTGGTCTAGTTTTAACTTTTTGCATGTTGCTGTCCAGTTCTCCCAACACCATTTGTTGAAGAGACTGTTTTTACTCCATTTGATGTTCCTTCCCCCTTTGTCAAATATTAGTTGACCATAATGTCCTGGGTTAATTTCTGGGCTCTCTATTCTGTTCCATTGATCTATATGTCTGTTCTTATGCCAGTACCAGGCTGTTTTGATGACAGTAGCCTTGTAGTATTGTTTGAAGTCCAGTATTGTGATTCCTCCTACCTTGTTCTTCTTTCTCAAGATTGCAATGGCTATTCGTGGGCATTTTTGGCTCCATATAAATTTTTGAAGTATTTTTTCTATTTCTGTGAAGTCTGTCATTGATATTTTAATTGGGATTGCATTGAATCTGTAGATTGCTTTGGGTAGTATGGACATTTTAATGATGTTGATTCTTCCCATCCATGAACATGGTATGTTTCCATTTATTTGTATCTTCCTTGATTTCTTTCTTCATTGTTCTGTAGTTTTCTGAGTACAGGTCTTTGACCTCCTTAGTTAAGTTTATTCCTAGGTACTTTATTTTTCTTGTTGCTATGGTAAATGGGATTTGTTTTTTCATAAAGAGAGATATTTTAAACGTTTTCAATCTATTGCTTAGAGAGACTCTGTGCTCAAAGTCAGGCTTTGATAAGGAAAACAGAAAGAAAGATGACTGAGATCTGGAGGTGGGAGGTAGCAGGTGCCTCTGAGAGAGAAGGGTATTACAAGTTGAAAGCTCTGAAAGCAAATTTGCCCTAATTCCCAGGTGTTCAGCAAAGGTTTGAGACCAGGCAGGTCCACTCAGGATTCTGGCAGATGGAAGAAAATGCGTGGAACCATGGGGGTACCTGACGTGCCTTATTGGGCGAGCCGTGCAACGAGATCATTCCTACGGTTTACATACATACTGCTAGAGCACAAAGCCAGCTGCGTGCCTAGGTATGATGGTCATGATCACTTGTTATGGAACAGGAAGCTCTCCGCACATGTGCATTTCAACCGTTTTGCTGCATCATCCCCTCCTGGATATCCGGGGGAGGGAGCCTGCCTGACTCCGTTTTCCCCACACCAGTTCTCCCTAAATTCAGCCCTGATGGAGGATAAGCCTTTTCCCTACAGTAATCTTCAGCCAATCATTTCCATAACTCAAAATTTCACACAGCAACAGTTTTCTTAACCCCTATAAGAAAAGTGCTGATGTCATGCAATTTCTGTTCCTTCTCCAATTTAGTCTTGCGTACCAAGTAAGCCTTAGAAATCCTCAAAGATCTTTGTAGTTCCTTGAAAAAAATATTTTTCAGACTTGACAGTCTGAGCTCAGATATCTAAGCTTAGGCATATGGGAATTTCATCAAAGGTCCAATACCAAGCGTAGGCAGTATCTACTTCCCCTTCCCCTCCAAAAATGTAGAAGTAGGAAGTTACTTCAAGAGTGCCCAGGTCTGTCTGCCAGAGGCTTCTGTTTGGGACTAGGTCTGAGGTAGGCAGAAAATTAAGACCTGTAAGGAGCTTACCACAGAATCAGACCCCTCCTTCTCTTTCAACTCCCAAGTTCAGGTCAGATCTACCTAGGCTACTAGTCACCCAGTTCTCCATCCTTGCACACCTATGTGTAGTCAAGTTCTCAGTAAAATTTACTGTTCATCATCTTAGCACATAATGGAAAAACAGAGCTTTAATCCAAGTTCTCAAATGACATGACCCATAGAAACAGCTCATTAAACATGTGTTGAATGAGTGATGTGATTGGGCAATAAGTGACAAGGCAGTTCCACCCTTAGTCTCAGAATTAGAATATGTGAGACAAAGAAAGTAATTTCTCACTGCAAAGGGATCAGAGAATGCACTTAATACCAGAATAGTGAGCCAGAGTGAGAAAGAGACTAGGCAATGTCTGAATGACTGCCTAGCCTCCTTGGAGAGGGTGAAGATGCTGGAGGGGGTAATCAGAGACTTGAGAGCAGAATTCAGAAACATCTGGAGAAGAAAGGACCCCAGGTCAGAAACCAGTAGCATTACTTCAAGACCATCAAGGACCCAAGGGCTTAGATCCTTGCAAGTTCTGTGAACAATGCCTGCATCATTCTTCAGAGTGACAATGAATGTTTTGCTGCTGATGACTTCAAGTCAAGTATGAGATAGAGCTGGCTATATGCCAGTGTGTAGAGAGTGACATCAGTGAGCTCTGAAAGGTCATTAATGACATCAGTATCACTCAGGGGCTACTGGAGAAAGAAACTGAAACTCTCAAGGAGAAACTGCTCTTGATGAAAAAGAACCATGATGGGTGGGAAAGTAAATGGTCTACAAAACCAGAACGCCTACCCTGGCTTGACCATGGAATTGGGTGCCCTCAAATCTCAGGACATCAGCAAGATCATAGCATGTAGATACTATGCTATGTGTACGGCCAAATACAAAGAGTGGCTTAGAAAAACCAAGAGGAGCCACACAAGTATTGGTTTCAGCAGGTTAAGGAGAGAATTACAGTGGCCCCCTCAAAAATCACTGAGATAGCAGGTGCTAAAATGATATTCATGGAGCTAAGACAGTCCGGTTCTTGCAGATGGACCTGAACTCCATGAGACATCTAAAGGCCAGCTCAGAAAATAGGCTAAGGGAGTTGGAGACCCACTATGCCATGCAAATGGAACAGCTTAATGGGATCCTGCTTTACATGAAGTCAGAGCTGGCCCAGACCCAGACAGAGGGGCAGTGCCAGTCCCAGGAGTGCAAAGCCCTGATGAACATATCAAGGTCAAGCTGAAACTGAGATTGCCACCTACTAATGCCTGCTGAAAGAAGAGGAGGACCTCCCTGGCTGGTGGCACAGTGGATAAGGCCTAGCCTGTGAACCCAAAGGTCGCTGGTTCGATTCCCAGCCAGGGCACATAACCAGATTGCAAGCCAGGTCTCCAGCCAGGTCTATAGCTGGAGGCAGGTGAAAGGCAGCCATACATTGATGTCTCTCTCTCTCTCTGCCTCTATCCCTTCCTTTTTCTCTAAAAATAATAAATCAAATCTTTTTAAAAAGGAGAGGAAGAAGAAGAAGAAGAAGAAGAGGAGGAGGAGGACCTCAATTTTGGTGACACCCTGCACAACAGCAACTCCAAGCAATGCATCCAAAAGACCACCACCAGCAAGACAGTGAATGGCAAAGTTGTGTCAGGTCTGTGACACCAAAGTTCTGAGACATTAAGGCAAAACAAATGGGGCACTCCTTAGGGGGTAGGAGGCCAACAGAAAGTTCAGAGGTCACTGAAAATATGAATAAGGATAAGGTCTTAGTCCTCAAGAAGCTTTCAGTAGCAGAATTTGCTGTCCTGTTCCACAAGGTCTGTGTATCACAAAGAGTCTAGCCCTGATTCTTTGCAAGAAATCTGTGATATTCCTTGTCCTTGGTCCTCATGTTAGTAATTTCCTGAGGGGCTTTTTTCTTCTCCTAGTTTCTGATCAATATTTCCCTTCACAAGGCGCATCTGTTCAGATTCTGGCTAACTGCTTTCTGGCTCTGATCTAAAAGTCTGAACTTTAACAGACTTGCCTCTAGTTTCCTCATTCTCACCCTCTTTGAAAACGAAAATAAACATAAAGAAGCAAAACAGCCAATAGCTATTATCAAAATTTGCACCAATTTGGATTCCTTATCCACCTGCTCTGTATGTTGTACCATATTAAAAATCAAAGTACTGAATGGGCCTTTTTTTGTTTCCCTAGAACTGGTTACTTGGCCCAAGCCAAAACCAAAGAGACTGCAAGTACCTGATTTCTAAAGAGAGCTGCCAGTCACCTACCTCTTTCCTCACCCCAGAGGAACAAATCCTGCTGCCATGAATCATTAGCCTAGGCAGAAGGTTCTGGTTTTTCTGTCTCCTCCAGAACTGTGGTAGAGATTGGGGATCACAGTATAGAGGAAAGAGTGGCAACTCATTCAACTGGCTGGATGTCTGCCCAGGACAATAGATTTGTAGATCTGGCCCTGGCCCTACCACTAAAATGAAAGCGAATTGGGAAAAAAAGAGCAGGATCGAAAGAAAGCAGAAGGGAGCAGAGGCCCAGTCTCACCTTTGTACAAGGATGTGTAGGTCTCCTGTTGGTGGAGGTACCATGGCAGTTACACTTTAACAAAAATGGCCAACACCTGGCCTGAGAAACAGCTTATGCAGTGGGTAGACCCCCAAAACCAGAGGCTGTGTACCGATGGCAATAGCTGAAGGAAGTGATTAAGGAAAAACCCACTTCAAGGAATCATGCAATGGGGAGACCCCACCAAAAAATTAGCTGCATGCATTTGAGAAAATTAGCCACCAGTCATAGTAACTAGCTAGCCTATGTTATCCAAGGAAGCAAACACAACCATAAAGGACACTATGCCAATAAGCAAAGAAATTTTTGTTCTTCTATTCTTCCTGTTACCTCTCAGTATTAAAGGATTGGGCCCTGAATTGGAGCAGATAGAATAGAGAGGTATTCTAAAATCAAAATTGCTATATTTGACACACACCCACAATCCACATTTCAATAACTAACCACCTCTCATCCTCATTTCAGGCCCCTCAATCCATTACATAAGCAAACAAAGCAGAGGTTTGGCTGTCTGTTGCCATAAAATCCAAAGGTGTGAGGCAGATGCTGGTGCAAAAGAAGATTGGTTTTGTTCAGAAGCTGTGTGACCTGGGAAAATGGCAGACTTCGGTCTCAGAGCTCATCTCCTCTTTCTGCCGTGGAAAATGTTCAGCCATCCTCAGCAAGGCCAGGGCAAAAGCCAGTGTTCATAGTTCCAGCTTCCTTTTAAAGCACAATTTTTTGGAGCCCACAGGCAGCTGCTAAGTGGTCTTGGTTCCCATGCAGGTAACTCAGCTTGTTTCCAGCTGCTGTCCATTTCAGGCTCCCTCCTGCAGCCTGCATGTGGAACCCACATGGCCATGGGCCAGGCAATTACATGCTCCTGGTGGAGAGGGTGTGTGGACACATGGGCCAGTGAGTCACCAAGTGGGCAAGAGAGAGTGAGAGAGGCTCCCTTCTGGAAGCCTGGGGGCTAAGGACTCATGGTCACCAAGAGAACAGGTAAGTGCACCATCTGAGTGCAAATCATAAACCAGCCATCTTCTTTGTTTCTCTGGGATTATATTAGCTTGGATTTGGGACAAACCAAGTGCTTTCTCAAAATGACAATCAACTTCCCAAACTTTTGCATGCTTTGGGTAGGTCCACACCCAACTAACCCCTTCTTTTCCCAGGCTAGACTGACAGGTCTCTTCAATCTAGCATCTTCCCCGTGACATTTTGACTTCTGTGGCCCCAGTGCCTGCCTTCCCCTGGTCCTGCCCTCAGCCTGGTGATGGTGGGGGGTCTATCCAATTATCCTGCTAGGTTTTTGCATACTTAGTGTAAAAACCTCCCTCGGCTGCCATCTTGGCTAATGAGGGAGACTCCCTGGCTCTCCAGTTGACTGTTTTATGGTAACAATTGGTTTAGCAAGTAGAAAGCTTTGACTATGATGTGAGACTGGCCTATGTTGAATTTATGGAAGCTTCACAAAATATTTGCTCACAGTGGGAAAGAATGATTTGACATAAGATATATAAGGAAGAGACTTGAGACAATAATACTGATTCATGTCCATGTTTGGAGTTCATATTTGAACCCCACTGAATGAAAACCCCTCAGTAGACCAGTTAAATTGGCATCTCTGAAAGCGTGTACTGTGGATTTCAGTTGCCCAAGCCTGAAAAAACCACAAAGCTCAATAATCAAATCATAAATGTGGAAAATATTCTTAGAAAATCACCAAGCATAAGAAAATATAAAAAGATCTGAGCACTACCATAAATAAACCAGTTTAAATTTGTTTAACTCCCTGTTTTATAAATTTATTTGGTCACCAAAATTGTTTTTCTATGTGATTTTCATTACTATTCTTCAATTTGCATATTTGGAAATTCTTTTCTAAAGAAGGATGAAAGCTTGGCTGAGTTTAAAAATCAAAGTCAGATGAATGCCAGTGGGCAATTCATGAAAAGAAACTTCTTTCTTTGGGATTTGGGATTCTTATGACTTGGGGCTGTGCCTGTCTGTGTCATTCTCTCCAGGGCTGAAAGAGTTCCATTTTACATGGAAATCTCTCTGTGGGATGCCCCAGGAGTGGTTCCCGCCCATCAGGACTACTTCAGAAAAGCTGGGGAAGGTCTTAGAAAGTGGAGAGAAGTATGTTCTTCTAGGCTTATATCAGAAAGTGTTTTAAGTGTTGGAGACAGAAGAATGAGAAAATTATTAGTACCATGGCTCCTAAGAGGTATTTTTCACATCTTTCCTACTCTATACAGGACTTCTACAATCAAACTTGCAGAGGAAAAACAAAACAAAACTGACACTGAAGCCCCAGGGCATTTGATCTTTGTACAAGCCAGCATAAGGAGAATGGCAGAAAGGGTTCCAATGGAGCTCCAGCTGGAGATGGTGTCACAGCTTCTTGAGGGAAGAGGTCTGAGGAGCTTCCCGCACCTTGCATTTTATCTAGACTGTCTATGGATTATCTAGAGATGACCAATTGTCATGATTTATCATGATTATTTTGAAATCTCTAACCTGCCATGTCAGAGCCTTCACTGTAAATGATTTGGTCCCAACATAGATGGCGTGACAGTAATTCCTCCTTAAGATTGAGATGTTTGACAAGGTAGCAGTCAACCCAGGCTGAGGTAGAATTTTAGAATTTTAAACCAGAAAAATGATGATAAAGAATGATCAAACAAGCAAAAAATACTATCATTAAAACCTTTTTCTGGCCCTAGCTGGTATAGCTCGGTGGATTGGCACCGGCCTGCAAACCCAAAGGTCGCTGGTTTGATTCCTCATTCAGGGCACGTAACCAGGTTGCAAGCCAGGTGTCCAACCAGGTCCTTAGCTGGAGGCAGGTGAAAGGCGACCATATGTTATTGATGCTCCTCTCTCCCTTTCTTCCTTCCTCCTTGCCCTTCTCTCTGAAAATAATAAATAAAATCTTTTTAAAAAATTTATTTTAAGAAAACCTTTTTCTCTCTTGCTTTTTTAAATGTGAAATTAATTTTCATTTTTTTGTACTTAGTTATATCTCCCTTTTCTAAATTTCTATACTCTTAATATTTACTTTAATTTTCCTAAAATAAGCAAATGATAAATTATGATGTTTATATTCTGCTACAAGTATCTTCCGAAGTTAAAAATGTGTTTCCTCAATAAGCATATTTACAGTACATGCTAAGACTTTGTAAGATCATTAGCATTGTTTAAATTTCTAAAGGTGAAGAAGAGTAAAAATAAAAGCATTTCTGGCCCTGGCTGGTAGCACAGTGGTTAAGGCGCTGGCCTGCAAACCCAAAAGTCGCAGGTTCAATTCCCCAGCCAGGGCACATAACAAGGTTGCAAACCAAGTCTCTGGTCAGGTCTGTGGCTGGAGGCAGGTGAAACGCAACCATACATTGATAACTCTCTCCCTCTCTACCTCTCTCCCTTTCCCTCTTTCTAAAGATGATGAAATTAAAAAATCTTTAAAAAAAAAAAAAAAAGCATTTCTCACGGTTAGGTCCAGATGATGCCAAGTGATAGTGTAGTGCAGGCAAATACAGCAAACCTAGATACATTTATTAATCTTTCATATTTTATTCTCCTTATTTACAAAATGGAGAGTCTTGTAATGCTGACTACACCAGGTTGTGTATACATTAAACGAGATAGCGAAATTTGGCAAATAGTAGAATTTCAACAGTTGACAGAAAAACATATAAACAAAACAATGACTTCCTGTGTAGCTATATTTTAGATGCAGTGGAGAAAAATTTTCTTCTAAGTTAACCATTCCAATATTGAAAACACTAGTGTTAATTTTACATACATTTACAAATTCATAATTATGTATTTAAAAGCATTTTCCCATTTAAATTTTTAAATAATTTCTTTTCATTGCCATAATATGATAGTACCTCTCTTAATATATCTGAATATTTTTATACAAATAGATAAAATGATAGATATGTAATGGTTTAATAGCTCCATGATATGAAATTAAAATCAAATTATAGCCAAGTGTGTGTATATATATATATATATATATTGTTTTCTAACAAGTAATCTCATCTCCTTACAAATCTACATATATAGTTGTAGTATTTGATTATATCTATTGTATTTTTTTTTTATTATGGTCATATGCTATATTTTATTACATTATTTAGCAATGAAGGAATGGCCTGAAAAAAAATTTTTTTAACTCTTCATCTTCCCAGGTTAAAAGTATTTTTCCTCAAGAAATCTTTTACAAAACAATTTACAAAAAATGCTATTTGAGAGTATCTTTAGATTAATTTTTTTGTATATTATATTGATTATGTTCTTATAGTTGTTTCAAATTCTTTGCCATTTCCTTCCTTTTATCCAGGATCCCCCCAACCTATTTCTTTCCATAGTCCCACCTCCACCTTAGTTCATGTTCGTGGGTCATGCATATAAATTCTCTGGTTTCACCCTTCCCTCCACTATTCTTAGTTTCTCCTTGTCTACCTTATACCCACCAACTATGTTTCCTAATCCCTTCACTATCTCCCCATTTCTCCCCATCCCTCCCTCCCAGCTGATAACCCTCCCAATGATTGCCATACCTATGATTCTGGTCCTATTCTGGTCGTTTGTTTGGTTTGTTTTTGTTTACCTTTTTATTTTTTAAGTTCTGTTGTTGATAGTTATGACTTTGTTGTCTGTTTCTATTTCTTAACAAGAAAGGTGTCTCAGAGCATTTTTCTCACGTTTTTAAATGAGTTTGCCCATAAGCCTAATCTGAATGTACATAGAATTTTTAATCTTTTAAGAACATCTAATTAAATCTTTTTTGTTCCTAGTTGCCTATGGTTCAGGCACGCTGCGTGTGGTACTTCTCACCACTTGTCATTTTGCTTTAATGGCAGGGGGAGCAAAGCTCAGTAACCCCACTGCATATCAAAATGTCACCATGACAGCATTTGTCCACTTGTCAGAGTTCTTCTGAAATGACTCAGCCATTCATTTTGTTGAATCAATATTGAAGCTTTCAAGATTTATTACTTGAGGTTTGGGAGCTGGCGAGGCAAACAAACCCTTCATTTCTAAGATTAAATCTATTTGGGCCAAGATTATTCTTTCTGTCTACACTTTATGAGAACAGACTATAAAGTTTCCATTCCTTGCATATTTGTAAATAAGCTTGCATTTACAGGCCTGCTAATACCATGAAAAAGAATTTAAAGTTTTCAAAAACAGGCTGTGGTCTGTGCGAAACTTATCAAATGCTAAATTGAGATAGCTGATTTCCTGGAAGCTGTGGGAAGGGACAGGGAGGACAGACGTAAAGCTTTTGCTACGAAACCTTGAAGTCTTTAGTATAAGGTTCTGTAAATTCCGTTTACACATATCCCGTCTTAATAAAAACTAAGGTAAGCATGTTATCTACTAAACTTTTCTATTTAATAAGGTCCATTTATTAATATTTTTCACCTTTCAACAAGTATAAGACTGACCTTTTCTGTTTTAAGATACTGTGATTTCTTCAAAGACCTTTTGTCTAACATATACATTTCTAGTGGCTTGAGTCACAAAATGAGTCTGATATTTTTAAATTATACTTTATTGACTATGCTGTTATAGTTGTTCTGACTTTTGTGCATTGCCCCCCATTTCTCCCAGTACCCACCCCCAACTCCCTCAGGCCAATGTCTTAATCCAAGCACTCACTGTGTGTTATCTTCAGTTATCAATGGGCTAAACCCAGTGCAGAGCTCATCGATACTGTTCAAAATGAAGTTATGAAAAAGTTTCCTAAGGATAAATCTGCTTCGCAGGCCCTCCAAGTGTCTTTGAAGCTTCATTGATATATTGGGCCAGGCTACAGTGAGAGAGGGCAAGATTCTCTCATTATTCCTGTCAGCACTCTTCCCAGAGCTGAGTACCCCACTTCACATCCCATCACCCAGGCCACTGCTACTGGAACATACTCAGGATGGCACAGTGCAGTTATCTTCAGTGAGGTGAGTCTCACCAGATGGCGTGGTGAAGTCATCTGAGCTGGGTTATAGGGCCCTATCAAGGACTTCTCCAAATTGAGGACTTCTCCAATCTGTGGCAAGCAAACAAAGCCACTGCAAACAAAGCTCCCATTGTCTTATTTCCCACAGGGCTGGAAGAATCAAGCCCAGTGAAAACAGGCTTGACTGATGGGATGTTTGAGGATCCCACAAACATCCTTGCATATTATATATAAACACAGCCTTGCATATTATATATAAACATATATATGTGGGTGCTTGGTTCACTTAATACAGATGTGTGCCGGCAGCTTTAGACTTAAATGTGAAGTGCTCTATCTTTCCAATGTCCAATCAGCTTTCTTAACTTAAGCAACTTCAAACAGCTGTAAATCCTAGTGAAGGCATATATACACTTTCTGTAGTTTCTGCTTAAGGTGATGAAAAATCATCAGGGTGGATAACGGCAATGGTTGTACAACATTGTAATTATTGCCATTGAACTGTACACTTAAAATGGTTAATTAAAATGGCAAGTTTATGTTTATCTTACCGCAATTTTTATTTTATTTTATTTTAAAGATTTTATTCATTATTTTTAAAGAGAGGGGAAGATAGGGGCAGAGAGGGAGAGAGACATCAATGTACGGTTGCCTTTCACCTGCCTCCAGCTACAGATCTGGCTGGAGACCTGGCTTGCAACCTGCTTATATGTCCTGGCTGGGAATAGAACCAGCAACCTCTGGGTTCACAGGCTGGCACCTTGCTATGGGTTCACTATGCTATCAACCAGGGCTCTACCACAATTTTTTTAATCAGTAAGGTTATATCAAAAACTGTTACACATTTTAAATGGGTGAATTTTATGGCATGTGAAGTTTGTCTCAAGAAAGTGGTTTACAAAAAGAAAAGGGAAAAAAATGAGTATTTTGCAGAAAGCTTCAATGCTTTGTCTGTAGCTTGGATATAAGTCTGGTCATATCAGAAAACTTACCCTGAAATGGCCTCACTTTTCAGAAAATCAAAATTCTTTTGGGTTTTCTTCTTTGTAGGGTCTGAGAAAGTAAAAATGGTTTTACTTTTTCCTTTTTTTAAAGATTGTGCCTGAAAGGGTACTAGACAAACACAGCTTTAGTATTGTATTAGAGCAACCCCACATGAAATACTCCCAGGCAAAATGGAATGCTCTATTCGTCCTTCATTTTCCTCTTATCTTTTCTTTTTCTAAAAGCAAGGAAGTGACTTGTGAATACTTCCTACAAGAAATGCTGAGCTGGTTAATGTCTGGTAATTATAAAATCCATGGTGGTCACTAATTCAAGGATAATTTTCTCAAATAAAATAAAGTACGAGCAGCGTCTTTAACTGTATCCCTTTTATCCACTGCCAAGATGTGGCATCAATAGAACAGAATGTGAAAGTGGCAGCTTTGATATGAAAGGTACTGAAAGTATTCATCTTTTGGTAGTTGTTCTGCCACTATATGGAATGGAATAAAAGGAAAAAGAATTATGTAGCATCAATTTAAATTATGCATTTGGGGAAAAGGAAAGGCAAATCATAACCAGATGCATCTATATATACATTTTTTTACAAAACTTTTCTTTGATATCTCCAGGCACCCAATGCACTCTACTGGCTGTGTGAAGTTATTGAAAATAATACCAAAAAAATTTAGACTAACATATTATCACTCATTTACAGTAGAGAAATATTATTAGAAATGTCTTTAAAATATCAGTATTAGTCTGAACCTACTAAACTGATATTTCCTTATGTTAAAATGGTCAAATATTGGCCAAATAATTGAATAACAGGAATTTCATGTGATTCAACCTGATACATAATTTTTCTCCTAATTTAAAATGACTGCCTGTTCTTTATCATCACCGTTCAATAAAATAAGACATTTAATTTTACGTAATTTATTTAAGTTATTTAACATTTTTAGCTCTTATGTGAAATGCTTCCATAAAGATACGAATCAGTTAATGCTAATTTTTCCCCTTTAATTAAGAAATATTTTTTAAGTTGGCTATACCAAAATTTCCCACTTCTCAGTTTGCCTGGTCTTGCTCTCAGCTGATCATGAAGCATTTCAAGGGAAACCTTCTCCATTTGAGGTGAAGGAGGACATTCTTCCTCAGATGGGCTCTTTTCATATCTTTTACAAAATGATAACATAATCTAAATACCAGTCTTCCTCTCTTTGCTACCTGGCAGGGCCAGGAGCAGGTCCTGTGAACACGTTGAGGGTACTGGAGGTCTGAGTGTGAGGTGTAGGGCTGCTGGAGTGGCGCTGAGTGAAGCTTGAGACTAACAGAACCAGAGGGCAAAGGAAAATCCCACCATGGATGTTCATCCTCCCTCCAATCAGAAAAATGACATCTCCTCAAGGGTCTGGAGAGAAAGAATTGTGCTGGCAATAGAATGTAAAGCCAAAGGTGAAAAGCTGGGTCATTTTAGGAACAGTGTTGAAAGGAGAAGAGAAGAGAAAGGAAGTGAGAAGAGGGGCAGAATGGGACTGAGTTGAAAGAGGAAAACAGCTTTGACACAGAGTGCTTCCTGCCTGTACCGCCTAATTTAAACATACAGCAATGGGGTGGGGGGGGGTGGGGGGAGGTGCTTTGCAAATCCCAGAGCTCAGCAGGCTGAGCGCGGTATCCAAACAAATGCCTGGACCATGCTCAGACAACTACAGCTGGCTCCCACTGTAAAGATGGAATTTGGGCGACATTCCTGAAAATTTCATGTTGTCAGTGACCATCTACACCATCCCAAAACTGGAAGAGTTCTGTGTGCAGTCAGCACAAAGGCAATACAGCCCACAATTCTGGACATTTTCCCAGGAGAATAACCATTAGATAACTGTTCGTAAATTAGAGGCAAAGGTCAGAGGTAATCTGGCAGTTGCTGAGAAAGTTCTTTTCCAGAGTTTAGCATGAGACTAACATGGAGAGAAAATTTTGAAAAGGGCTTCAATACCTAAGTAGTCTTTTTGCTGAATTCAGTTTGCTGAATAAAACCATTCTTTTCTGTCCCCAGGATGAAATTTTGGGTGGAGCCCATGTTTCACATTCATTTGCAATTATTAACAAATAGTCTCATTCTCAGATCATACAAGGCAAAACTTAACCTCCCATGTATGCTTTGAGAATTAGTTCTGTAATTGCTTGACCTGATCCAGGTTGTAAAAAGCCTCCAGTGGGGTAGGATGTGATCATTCTTTTTCTTGATTCCTTCCAACTCTTATACTTCTCTTTTTCATGGCTCCTTCAGAGTTGGAAAGCAAGGAAATAGGTGTATAGAGGTAAAGAAAGGTTTTTTTCTGAGATCTTTGAAAACTCATCTATGGAGATACTTTACACGGGCTATGTTTTCCTGGGCAGGCCACTTGCAGTTAACCTTCCACTCCCTACCTTCTGGCAGTCCATCGAAGATCCTTGTGGTAGGGGTCACTTCATTCCTCCAAATGTGTCTGAGACAATTTAGGCTCTTTGCCATGCCCACACTGGGCTTCAGAACAACACACCTTTCCCTTGCCATTACTCTGACTACAAGGCAGCTTGAAACTCTGTTGCTGGATGAGTAAGGTACCAGTCCCTTTGACCCTCAAACTCCATGTCAGGTTCTCCAAGTGATTCTGACACAACACCAGTTTTGCCTGGTGGTGGTGGCCATGGAATGTACTGTGCTGTACTGCGACAGCTCTCTCCAAAGGAATTCTCACTACAGGCTTTTTAAGACCAGTCTCCTGGTCTCCACTTAGAACCTCTGAAATGAAGGTAAGTGATGACTTACGCATCACAAAATCAGTCTGTTCACAATGTGGTTTATGGCTAATCTTGCAGATTCTGAAATGATCTGCATTCAGAACTCGGCTGTACTATTCACTAGCTATGTATCCTCCCAAAAAATACTTAACCTCTTTTATTTATTTATTTTTTTAAAGATATTATTTATTATTTTTCCAAAAAGTTGCTGGTTCAATTCCCAGCCAGGGCACATAACCAGGTTGCAAACCAGGTCTCCAGTCAGGCCTGTAGCTGGAGGCAGGTGAAAAGCAACCACACATTAATGTCTCTGTTCCTCTCCGCCTCTCTTCCTTCTCCTCTCTCTAAAAATAATAAAATATTTTCATTTACAGAGACATCAATATGTGGTTGCCTTTCACCTGCCTCCAGCTACAGGCCTGACTGGAGACCTGGTTTGCAACCTGGTTATGTGCCCTGGCTGGGAATTGAGGGAGAAAATACTTAACCTCTTAATGTCCTTATGTACAAAGTACTGCAGCATAAGAAATAAAAGAAATAGCGACAGCATAGATTGTTTTACAATTAAGTACTAGAAGGGTGCCTGGTCATGAATAACGGCACAAACTGACATCTTATGCCTTCTGATAAGATGTGCTGAGAAATATTTAACATCACCAGTGTGGGATACTTGCCAAAAAATATTTAACCTGAATCCTATCATGAGAAAATAATCAAAATCCAAGTTGAGGTACATTCTGCAAAGCAACAGCAGTTTAGTTTTCCAAAAACATCCAAGCCATGCAAGATCAAAAATTTTAGATGGGGGAAGGGATCTAGGGAACTCTGCTGGAGCAAAAGAAACTAAAGGAAATTCTTAAACCTTAATTAAATCCTGGATCTCATTTAAAAAAAGTAAAACATACTTTTAAAAAGAAAAACAGAAAAAAAGAAAAAACAGATAAAAGGTGTAATCAGGGCAATCTTGGATATTTAATTATAAACGGAATATTAGAAAATAAGATTAAATTAGTATTATATTTCTTGAGAAGTAGTTATGTTGTGATTATGTAAAAGAATGTTCTTGTCCTTAGGAGACAGATACTGAGGTATTTAGGGATGAAGTGTCATGATGATGGTAACTTAGTCTTAATTCTTTCCTGAAAATAATGTATTAAAAATAATAGTGCACGACACATAATAAATCTGTCAGACTGATACTTGGCATATAATAATAAGAGTAGATTATGTATTATTAGCACAGATACTTAGATCACAGAAAAAAATCACCCTTAAGTTATTATACATTTGTCAAACTGAATTAATGTACTGAATCATGAATTTCCTAATAAATACCCTCTTTACCACTACTCACCTTTCCCAACTCCCAGCACCAATCTTTCTTTAACTTCTCTGATTCCTTCTTTCAGATCAATAATAATAGTTTCAAATTTTCTAATTTACATTTTGGTAGCTAATATGATCAGAATATTTTTCCTAGATATGCTTTAATCTTTATCATTTAGATTCATAACTAACATATTATTAAAAAAGTCTTTGTAGCCTCAAACTCACACAGTAACTTGGCTTAGGTAACTTAAAGGCTACACTTTATAGCTTAGTGGATCTCAAACATTTTAGAGTCAGGACTCCTTCATTCCCTTAAAGATTAAGGACTCAAGCTTTACAGTTATTGATATTTACAACATTAAAATAAAAAACTGAGAACAATTAAAGCTATGTATTAATTCAATTAAAACTAAACTTATTTTATATTAATATAACTAATACATTTTATGAAAAATGTATGTCTTGAAACATATTTAGTGAGATCAGTAGTATCATTGACCATTTTATAAGTCTCTTTAATGTCTGGTTTAATAAAAGACAACTATATTCTTTAATAGTTGTGATAATGTACACACAACATATAATTTACCATGTTAATCATTTTAAAGGACACAGTTCAATAGCACTTAGTACATTCATAACCATTACCACTATGTCTAGAACATTTTCCAGCACCCAATAAGAAAACTTGTACCCGTTAAGCAGTCACTTCCTATTCTTCCCTTCCCTTGTCCCTGGCAACAGTTCACCTGCCTTCTGTCTCTATGAATTTGCCTATTCTGGATATTACATATAAGTGGTTCATACAATATGTGGCCTTATATCTGGCTTCTTTCACTGAGCATAATGTTTTCAAGGTTCATCCATGTGATAACAGATAGCAGTATTTCATGTATTTTTGCAGCCAAACAATAGTTGTTCTCATATGTGTACATCATATTTTGTTTATCCATTCACCTCTTGATGAAAAATTTGTGTTGTTTCTACCTTTTGGCTATTATGAATAGTCCTGCAATAAATATTCATGTACATGCTTTTGTTTGAACACCTGTTTTCAATTCTCTTGAGTATGTATTTAGAATAAAATTGCTGGGTCGTATGGTAAATCTGTTTTGCACTTTTTGAAGAATGGCCAAACTGTTTTTTACAATAATTTAATCATTTTACATTTCCACTAGGTCTCATGGTTCCAATTTCTCTTCATCCTCACCAACATTTGTTATTTCACATTTTTAGAACCATGGTCAGCTTAGTGAATATGAAGTAATACATCATGATGGTTTTGTTTGGCCTTCCCCTAATGAATAATGATGTTGAACATCTTTTCATATGCTTGTGGGCTATTTGTATATTTTTTATAGAAATAGCTAAACAAATTCTTGGCTCATTTTTCAATTGTTTGTCTTTTTATTGCTGAGTTGTAAGAGTTCTTTGTATATTCTAGATACTAGAAGAGATGTATGATTTACAAATATTTTCTCTCATTCTAAAAGTTATCTTTTCACTCTCTAGATAGTGCCCTTGATGCCCAATTTTTAGTTTTAATTAAGTACAATTTATCTACATTTCTTTTGTTGCTTATGCTTTTGTTGTTTTTTTGTATTAGAAAAAAAATGCCAAAGATCATTAAGGTTTATGCCTATGTCTTTTTCTAAGATTTTTTTTTAAAGATTTTATTTCATTATTTTTAGAAAGAGGGGAAGGGAGAGAGGCAGAGAGGGAAACAGACATCAATGTATGGTTGCGTTTCACCTGCCTCCAGCCACAGACCTGACTGGAGACCTGGTTTGCAACCTGGTTATGTGCCCTGGCTGGGGAATCGAACCTGCGACCCTTGGGTTCGCAGGCTGGCACCTTATCCACTGTGCTACCAGCCAGGGCTTTTCTAAGATTTTTAAAAAGGTTTTTGTTTATTATTTTTAGAGAGGGGGGAAGGGAGAGAGACATCAATGTATGGTTGCCTTTCACCTGCCTCCATCTACAGACCTGGCTTGCAACCTGGTTATGTGCCCTGGCTGGGAATCGAACCAGTGACCTTTGGGTTCACAGGCCAGCACCTTATCCACTGAGCCACCAACCAGGGCCTTTTAAAAAGATTTTAATAGTTTTATCACTTATATTTAGGTCTTTTGTCCATGTTCAGTTAATTTTTGTATAATGTGTGAGGTAAGGATCCAACTTTATTCTTTTGTATATGGATATACAGGCATCCCATCACCATTTGTTGAAGAGATTATTCTTTCCCAATAGAATATTGTTGGGGTCCCCCTGCAAGGGTGTCAGGGCATGGGGCCCCACGCAAGCCAGGCCAAGCCTGTAAGACCTGACTGGAAAGCTGAGAAAGCTGGGTGCATACAGGCCTCAGTGCTGTAGCCAGGGGGTCCCGGTGGGAATCTGGCCTTGAAATGAATGCCTGGGAAGCATTCATTTCATCCACAGCACCAAGAGATCTCTGTGGGTTGGGGTCTCTCACAGTATCTTTGTTAAAAACCAATTGACCATAAGAATATAGGTTTATTTCTAAAGTTCCAATTCTATTCCATTGACCTACATAGCTACCCTTTTGTCAGTAAACTGTTTTGATAAGTTTTAAATGGTTTTGATAGCTTTGTAGTAAGTTTTAAAATGGGAAGTGTGAGTCTTCCAACTTTGCTTACGATTTGATATGAATGGTAGCATCAGTTTTCCCATTCCTACAAAAAACACCTGTTGGAATTTTGATATAAGTTGCAATTAAACTGTAAATCTCTTTGGGAGCATGTTGCCATTTTAAAAATATTAAGTTTTTCAATCCATGAACACGTTTTTCCATTTATTGATATTCTTTCATTTCATAGTTTTTATAGTTTTCTGCATATAATTCTTGCATCTTGATAAAATAAATCAGCTTCTCATAAATATGTATCCATAGTTAAGGAGAAGGGTTTTAATAGTTTTATTCACATAATTGTGGATATTCATCTTTGATACTATACCAAGACTCAGTATGTAGTATTTTTTTTTTCTTTTTAAACATTTTATTATTTCCAGAGATAGAGGAAGGAAGAGAGGCAGAGAGAAAGAGGAACATCAATGTACAGTTGCCTTTCACCTGCCTCTAGCCATGGACCTGGCTGGAGACCTGGCCTGCAACTTGGTTATGTACCCTGGCTGGGAATTGAACAAGCGACCTTCAGGTTCACAGGCCGGTGCCTTATCTACTGTGCCACCAGCCAGGGCCATAACAATTTCTTAAAGGTTGATCACAATGTGGCTTCTGAAATTATATTAATAAGCATTTTTGACCCTCACCTGAGGACATTTTTTTCATTGCTTTTAAAGAGAGAGGAAGATGGGCAGTGAGAGCAGGTAGAGAGAGAGAGGGGAAAGAGAGAGACATCAATTGGTTGCCCTGACTGGGAATTGAGCCCACAGATATTCAATGTACGGAATGATATTCCAACCAACTGAGCCACACTGGCAAGTGCTCAATAAGCATTTTTTACTTAGTTGCATTAAAACTCTTGGCCTTTTTTTGAATGGATCTTTTATTTATGTATGATTTTGTAACATTGCACATTTGGAAAACGTTGATTCACTGAATTTGCAGATCTTTCAGGTATTGACACTCTTCATTATATAATATTTTAAGAACATTATTTTTTAGAATATTTTATTATTTTTAGAGAGAGGGGAAGGGAGGGAGGCAGAGAGGTAGAGAAACATCAATGTATGATTGCCTTTCACCTGCCTCCAGCTACAGACCTGGCTGGAGACCTGGCTTGCAACCTGGTTATGTGCCCTGGCTGGGAACTGAACCAGAGAACTTTGGGTTTGCAGGTAGGCTCTTATCCATTGTGCCACCAACCAGGGCCCTTAGAACCACATTATTAATATCACCACCAACTGTATCACAAAAATCTTTCAGTTCTGGGACATCACTAGGTTTACTGGGGACAATAAATGTATTGTAAAATCAAATTTTTGCTTGAGATAACACTTAAAGTTTTATTATTGGTAGGAAATACTGTTTTGCTTTCCTCGAAGTAACTGGCTTACTTTGTTCATTTTCAAGAAAATGTCTACCAACTATTCAAATCTTATTGACCATAGTTTTTCTGTCAGTCATTCTTTGTTTAAAATTGTGCCCTATGATAAAAATGGGTTGTTCAGCTCCCCACTCAAACAAGGGCAAAAGAGCTTTTCCTCCAGGCAACCATCATACTTTCATATGCAGTCAAAGAGCTTTATTCATAGTTTCCATTTCATCAGAAAGAATAATAGAAAATCATGCAGTCCAGTGTTGAGGTTTGATAAAATGAATACCTTTTGCTGCTTAATCAGGAACTATTCTTAAGTAAACTTTTTAAAATGAGTATGCAATAGTGAAAAATACAATGACTACTAATACAATTTTGTACCACTGCCTTGATTCATGCTAAGGATTCACTATGAGTATATATAAAAACACAATGAACAAGACAAGTAATTCCTAGAAATATTGGAAAAATATTTTTGACCTTGAGGATTCTATGGAGGAATCTTGGGGATTTTGTAAGGGTCTGCAGGTTGCACTTTGACAACCGTTGACATAGTTATTGAAATGTCAGTTTCAATAACTGCTTTCACTTCATAAATGTTGAAATAAGTAGATGTTTACCATTCTTATCCTAATCTGCAGTCTTTTAGCAATGCATTTGGGTACTTCCACTACACACACACAACAAGCAATAGCAGTCCCTATTTACACTCCTCATGAAACTAGAATTTGAATGGGTAAAGGGCAAACATATAGAGAACGGTGAATAAGGATCATGGAAGGTAGGACAAGGTGGAAAGAAAATTTACTATACACTCTTTTTAGATTCACATCACATTCACCTCTAAACTTTAGCCCATGCAGTTGATATAAAACAACTAATGGAGAAGGGCTAGCATATCTTATTAGACTGATTAAGTTATTGTTTTATGGCTTTGCCTTATATGCAAATATAAGGCAAAAATAGTATTTTTATACAAAGAATCATCCTTTTTCAAATTAATATCTTTTGTTATCAGCATTGATTATGAAGCCTATATAAATTGTGTTAGACAAAACCAAAAAAACACACAAGGAATTTTCTTTTGAGGGTTGGTATAGTAAAATATTTTCCAATAAAATGAAATGATTTAAACAATAAGATGTAGAAAAGATTTTTTTTTTTTAATTCTCACCCAAGGACATTTTTTCCCTCTGCTTTTAGAGAGAGGGGGGAAGGGTGAAGGAGAGAAACAGCAATGTGGGAGAGAAACGTAGGTCGGTTGCCTTCTGTAAGCACCTTGACTTGATCAAACCTGCACCCTAGATATGTGCCCTGACCTGACATCAAACCTGCAAACTTGCAAACTTTCGGTTTATGGAATGATGCTCCAACCAACAGAGCCACACTGGCCAGGGCAAGAAAGATGTAGACATCTTTACAAAACAGATATTCATTAATATTATGTTACAGAAACTAAACCTGTGGTATGACTTCAAGGACAAGGTAATGAAAGTTAATTGAGCTTCTATGAATACAAATCAATTCTACAAAATAACAGAATAGGTTTAGAACAGAAAAGTACTCCAAATGCAAATAAGTCCTTTTCAAAACAACAAACCAAAGAAATGAATTTCAGTGTTTCTTCTTAACAGATTGCTCACTGATCAGCCTATTTCATTGCCAAACACCATTCTGCACGGGAAGGAAGGAAGTTCCACTACTCTTGCTATATACCCAACCAAGTAAATCCAAATGTGAAATACGCTTTGAAGTCAGCAGGCATTCTTTGCTTGGAATAACTCTGAAGGGGTTTAGAAGCCAGATAGGATTAAAGCTTTTTAAAAAGCAGCAGGGGGGGTGTGGGCTGGTGGTGGGGATCAGCTCAATGTAACTGCAAATGAAAGAAAACATAGTGAGAAGAAGGGGAAACTTGATTTAGATCCAACTATTGCTACAGTGGTTAGGTATGGTTTATTTAGAGTTAATGGGCGGGGGGAATACAAGCTCACTAATCAAAATATGCAAGAAGGAATTTGTAAAAATGTCTTTAAAGCCAAAACTAGGAAACTGCATGAATTTGGGTGCTTTGAAAAAAATATTTTAAACCAAGTGTTTATAATCCCAACCAATTTGACATTTGATCTTTTCTCTGACTCAAGCCAACTTTCCTCTTGCATGAGTTACTGCAATAGCTTCCTAACTGTCTCCCTGCTACTATACCAGCCCTCCTAAGTGAGCCTTTCAGAAGTAGCTAATATCCTCCTCTGTTCAAAACCCTCCCTTGGTTTCTCATCTTGCTTTGAGTGAAAGCTTAACTCCTGGCAACACCTACAAAGTCCTATTCAATTTGGCTCCCTCTAACTTCATTTCCTATTGTTCTGTCTCCTTGTGTAATCCACTCCAGCCATACTGAGATTCTTGCTGTCCTCCAATAATACAGTAGGCCCAATTCCTCTCAGAACTTGACTACCATTTGGTTGTTTCTTCTGCTCAGCCATTTCTCCCAGGTACCAACATGGCTCACCTGTGTTAATCTAACATCTTTTCAACCAGGCCTTTCCTTACCTGCTCTATTACAAGTACTCCTCCTACCCAAAACACTCAAGCCTCCTTCTCTACTTACTTTTCCTCCATTAATTTATCACCATATAACATACTAGTAATTTTTCTTTATTTTGTTTTCCTCTCTCTTCCACCACAGTAATACAAGATCCATGAGAGCAAGGATTTGGGCCTGTTGGTATCCCCAGTGCTTAAAACAGGACCTGAAAAACAAGAGGTATTTAATTAATATTTATGGAATGAATAGATGTAATTTCCGTCTATATTTTGTCAGATAAGCACTTCCTTAATTTTAGGTATATGTACCTCACAGTTCTGTGATTGTTTATGCAGGCATGTAAGTTTTGCTTTTGAACGTCTTGCTTGGTTTTTCAGATACAGTTGGTTAACCTGAGAATTGTCACATAAGTTATAGCTACCAGGAAAGACCAGACTACAATGACAAGACACTGCTGCCTCTTCCATTCTCCATTTATGCTTCCCCACCCCCTAAACTTCCCAACTCCATGAACTCAATACTGAACACCTAAGAAATGTAATTCAACATCTGCTCTCTAGAAGCTTCTTTTGACATGTGCTCCACTTCTGAATGATCACCTTCTGCCTCCATCCAAGGTCATCTCATGTTTTCCTTTGGTGAAATGACTTAATTAAATTCTGTCTTACACCCTGGCTGGTGGCACAGTGGATAAGGCACCAGCCTGTGAACCCAAAGGTTGCTGGTTCAATTCCCAGCCAGGGCACATAACCAGGTTGCAAGCCAGGTCTCCAGCCAGGTCCCTAGCTGGTGGCAGGTGAAAGGCAACCATACATGGATGTCTGTCTCCCTCTCTGCCTCTCTCTCCCTTCCCCTCTCTCAAAGAAATAATAAAATCTTTAAAACAAATTTAAATAAAGAAATAAATAAATTCTGCCTTGCCATCTTAGGTCTTTGGAGGAGCAGACCCAACAGCCAGCAGGTCATAGGTTCTAGGGTATTTACCTGCATCAATTCACTTATGTGGCAATAGTGATTGTTAAAGATCATGGAAAGCAAAGCATTTCAACTTACAGTCTACTTCATTATAAACTTGTAACTATTTCTTTCTATATGCACTAACTACCTAGCTAAAGAATTTAAAAATAGTATTTGTGAGGCTAGTCTTCATCTAGTAATGTCTGTATGGATGGAAACATTGGGATGGTCATTGTCAAGTCACTTAATAGCCTTGAATTACTTACTAACATTTATAAGTAATTCTGGATGCCTGAAATATGCTTGACTCTCATCCACATTATCGCACAGTGATGATTATGATAATCATTATGTTTTAAAATCACAGAGTGAACAGCAACTAGGGAGGTCATCTGGTTTCATCTCTAGCAGAACATACCTAAATCATGCAGTCTGCTGGGGTTTTTTTTTTTCAAGACATTTTCAAGAATCACAGTAATTTCCTCTATATATAGATTGTTTAAAGAGCAGAAATGTGGGGAGACTTTTTAGGTTTCACTCCATAATCCAGTTTTAAGTTCCTTTGAGTTTACTTTAAGTATTTCCTTAGTGTACAACAGTCTCTTCTAGTTTTGCTGCTAGCAAGGAGAATTAGAAAGAAAGTCTGATAAGAGGAATTAGGGAGGAGCACAGAGTAAAAGGGGCAGAAGGAAAGAAATCTGGCAGAGGGTAATCAAGAAGAAATATAAAAAGAATTCAATGTTCTGTTACTCTTTCATTTTTTGATTTGCAAGGGACCTGATCTGGTTCCTTTTTCCAGGCACTCACTACCTGAATAGAAAGTACAAACTCAGGAATGATTAGAGATGGAGGATTGACTATTTATTAACTGTGGATACAACAAATCCAGTTATTCAATAAAATGCTTTCAGCCTTCATATTTAATAATAAAAGCATGTGGTAATAAAAATCCAATCTACATAAAGAAATCTAAGATGAAAAGTCAAAGTCTCTTGCCTATTCTCCTGCCACATCTAATCCTTTCTAACCACTGTTAAAAATTCCTTTAGTAATTTTCTAGAAAGAAAAATGAAATGCATCCCCCTGAACAGATATATGTATACATTTAAAATATTTTTCTACAGCAATAGCATTATACCTCCTATAGGGCAACTTACTTTTTTCTCCTTAAAATACATTTTGGAGATGTCATGTGCCTATTCATGGAAGCTCCATGACTAAGTAAACTTTCCCTTAAGTACTATATTCCCAATGTCCAGAACAGAGGTTTCACATATACTTTTCCTCCAACAAATAATTGTAAACGAGTAACTCATAAAATACAGATCAACTTTATTGTTTCGAACAAAAGTATAATCCTACATTATTTAAGTATTCTAGAGTATTCGACTGATGAACATTTAGAATATTTGCAGATTTTTGGCTATTACTATAGTAAAACCTCATGAACATATCAGTTAAATAATATCTTTATGCATCTGTATGTGAATCCAAGGTAATTACTTGGCAATATAATAGTTCACTCAGTTGCATGTTTAATTATTACAGATATTGCCACGTAACACTCATAACCAGTTGCATGAATTTACACTCTCGTTACAATATAAATTTTATTCTGGAGTAAATCGCAAAACCTAAAGATTGGTGACAGAAACACACATATCTAGAAACTACATCTTCTTTCATCTATAGCTTTTAATGGAAACTGGGTTGGATAAGATCTCAAAGCACTGAAAACCCTTTTGGCTTTGCTGAGCACTGAGGACATCCATTTTCTCCAAGACAAAGTACTTGTTCCTACTAGCCAGCTTTTGGGAACCTGGCCAAAATTCATGGTTATCAGCCTCCTTTGTTTATTTTAATAATAAAATATAATTCCATTGTTGTCTTTTTGTAAAAAGTTCAACTGCATCTTTGTTAAATATAAATAACAATTTCAGAGCATGCAGATAGTATTTATACAAAGTATTTAAACAAAGGAAAGTATTTATACAAAGGAAACAGGTGGCAGTCCTGTAGAAGTGCTTGAAATGCTATCACTTGGGTTGTCACATGGATTCCACTGCCTATTGACATTAAAATAAGAAAAGTAACCTATATGCAGAAAGAAGGTTGTATTCACATTAACATTCATGAAGGCTGAGCAGCTGAAGCCCTACACTTCAAGCAGGGAATATACCCTTTGTCTACTGATGAGAAAATGTCTCAGTGATAAATGGTTACAGACAGGGGTGTCACAAAGGGCAATAGCACACAGAACAGTTCTGACAAACAACATTTTTTTAAGTCTTCCTTTCCTGCAGTTCTTTTTCTAGCATTGTGGAGCACAGTGCCTATCCCCTCAAATAAAAGAAAAACAGTGCAATGCCGAATTCCTAACCTTACTGAGATACTTCCCAGAAATCAAAAACACACTCTTTGAAAATCATGTAAAACAAAGCTTCAAAGACTTCGTGATGCCTAATTACTGTATTCAGACATTCTGAAAAGAAGTGCTCTACACCATGCACCCTGCCTGTTTGGCTCTAAAATGTGTATTATAACATGGTGACCAAAGTGCAAAGTCTGTACTGTCAACACTGGGAGCCATTAGGCCCATCACTAAACACTTGACACAGTGGTTTTTCTCATCTTATGACACACTTCAATGAGCTACTAAAGCAGCACACCAAAAAAAAAAAAAAAAAAAAAAATCTTGCTGATTTGACAATAGGTTGACTTACAAAAATATAATACCTATCCTTTGTTGCTCCAAAGTGATTTTTTAAAAAATCAGGTGCCAATACTTGTTTATAAGGATTTCTGGTACTAATAATTAACCAACCAGACACAACCTTATAATGTGATGTGACCAATAAAATGCAATTCTATTATATGACCTATATATTTATGGTTTAATATGGCATTCACACCTGATGCTATTGTGTTGGCTGTCATTTTTTATTTAACATTCTAAGAGAAAAGCGGTCGGTGCACCTAATTTGTCAAGTGTTGCACTTTCTAACAATTCTTGCAGCACCTGTGAAAAATTGCCACTTTACAGTTATTTACATAAATTCAAGTAATTCTTGTATTCAGTAAATTCATGAGGAAAATCATGAAGTCATGAGCTCATTATAGAACAAAATAATATCTCATACCTCAACTGTAACAACCAATGACTTTCAATTATTTTTCAAACCAAAATAAATTGGTTTGGTTAGAGCTTCGTCTTAATGAGGACAGGAAGCCTGAGAACCAGGGGTAGAGGGCAAACATTTCCCACGGCCTGACTCTAGGTGGCTCACTTTCCTCACCTATAAACTTCAGGAAAGCTGAAACGACCGCCTTCGGCCGCCCAAAGGTTTTCCTCGTCTTTTGTTTCCTGTGCCAAAGTCTAGAGGCAACACGAAGAGGAATAAGACTAGCACAACTTTCTAAAACATGGACGTCAACACTGTGATTTTGAACGTTCGCCTCCACCCCACGGAAACCTCCAGAGGCAGCGCAAAGAGAAACGCACAACAGCCCTCTACGAATACTCAGCACCTTCTCCGCTAAGTGCTTTCTAGACAGCTTGCCGGCGACGTGCGAGCGAAGGTCCACGCGGCGGCCGTTCTTAGGTCGCCCGCTACCGCAGACCGCCCGAGTAGTGCCTCTAGAGCGGGTGGTGGGCGCGGCCAACGGGGCGGGGCGGGGCCTCGGACCCCGCCTCCTTAGCCCCGTGGGCGCCCCGCGCCTGCGCGGTCGGTTGACTCCGGGGGCAGTGGAGCCTCGGGTTCCGAGCTCGCCCTCGCGCCTCCGCCTTCCGCCTCCTCCCCCGCCCCTTCCCGCATCCGCCCATTTGACGCGATGACGCACGGCATGTTTGCGGACGTGGCGGCGGCGCCAGGCCGGGAAGGCGGAGACTTTGGCCTGGGCGGTGGCGGCAGGGGAAAACGGTGGCAGTCAGAATCTCGGCCATGAACTTGCCTGGGACTGCAGCGGCGGCGGCGGCGGACTTGGCAGCGGTCTCCTCGTGGCGCCCCTTTTGCTAACGGGACAGGTAAAGATGGCGGGAGGTGGGGAGTGGCTCCGTCCGGGACAGCGGGTTGGGCCCCTGCGGCGCCCCCGCTTGGGGCGTCGCGGGGCCATTGGCTGCAGTAGTGGCGGGGGCGGCTGGAGGAGATCGGAGGCAGAGACCTTGGAGAGCAGCCCCAGCAAAGAACCTCGATACACTTGGGAAACTGAGGCTCAGAGGAAGGGCTTGTACGTGCCCAGCTCCCGGAGCTACGCGTTTCTCCCAAACACACTGTATTTCTCCCACTGTCCCGTGTTTATGTTGTCTGTTTGCTGACGGCATCTTGTCCACATCGTCCAGGTGTATTGGTGTGATGAAAATCTTCAGTTTACTCATCGCAAGGGATAACAGGGAAAGGGAAAACTAGATTTGTGGAATGGACACAAGTTTTCCAAAGCCGAATCCGCGCTGGAGGGTGCGGCCGCAGAGATACCGTCCCGGTGCTGAACTCTTGTACCCCGTAGCCCTTCTCTTTCTCCCAGCGAAAGGAATGTCGAAGGGAAACCCAGCGGCATTTATGACACCGAACGAAGGTGTTTGGGAAACCATTTTCACAGCCAGACTGAGCTGAGCATCTGTTGTTAATTCTGTGACCACTTGTAACCTACGCAGCAGGCAGGCTTGTTTTAGTTTTCAGAAGAGGGGATTCGGGGGGTGGAGTTTTGTCCAAAGATAGTTAAGACAGCTGAAGAGAATTCAGTCAGATGACCTGAGGACTATGTACTTTATGATCTCTGTATGGCTCAGATAATGATCTGCGTGAACCAAAGTCTAGTATTTCATTTCCGTTAGACTCGCAACCAATTCTTGATTATTCGGAAACGGAATACCAGTTTGTGGTATTCTGCTGCCCGAATTTCATCACAAGGAGGAGTGAAGAGATAGAAAGGAAAAGTTCACTCTTCAAATATTATTCAGCAAAATGTCAGAGACAGAGGTTGATATAAATATCCAGAATGGATTTTGGGCATTATTCTGACTTTAAGCTGTGCTGTCAATTTGGGGTTCTAAAAACAAGATACAAAAAAGTTAAAAGGCAGCAAACTAGGACAGTATATACCGTGTTTAAATTGCTGTATATTCAGTGATTCTTAATTTTTAAACTCATGGACCCCTTTTGAGACTGTAATACTTTACTTAGAAAAATATGTATGTATAAAATGTCTGAATCTCAACTCACAGACACTCCCTAGATCAGCAATTTTCAACTATTTTGCCACAGAATTTTAAAAACATGCACGACTTGATCATTTTAGTCAGGGGCACTGACTTCTTTAAAAAACAAAACTAACAACCATAGCCATCTAGTGTGAATAAATCAAAATTATACCTACTTTTTGTCAGATCAGCAAAAAGTACTTTTTTGATGTGCCTCAGAATTTTAGTAATTAGGTTATGAGTGTGATGAGATGAAAAAAATTGAAAATCACTGCCCTAGATTAAAGATACAAGATAGAAAATAATTGGTTAAATAAGTGGAAGTAAAACTATTACCTATTTTTGGCAAAGGTGAGATACTCTCAGCTTTTTTAAGAATTAAATAAAAATAAAACACTCTGCCTGTGGCTCAGTGGATTAAGCACCAGGATGGGAATGAAAAGGTCTCTGGTTCGATTCCCAGTCAGGGCACATGCCTGGGATGCAGGCCAGGTCCCCAGTTGCGGGTGTGTGAGGGGCAACCAATCAATGTATCTCTCACACATTGATGCTTCTTTCCCTCTCCCTCCCTTCCCCTCTCTCCAAAATAAATAAAATCTTTTAAAAAAAGAATTGTTTAAAAAAAATAACCCGAACTATCCTTAGTTTTTTTATGGTAGCAAAACAAGTTTAATCACTTTGTCACATGTTAGTATTTTGAAAGACTTGATCATGCCTTCAAAACTGCTTTTGAGATGTAAATGTTGAGAGCTTTCTTTAGTGGCTGTAAAGTTAGGAATCTCAGTTCATGGTAATAAATAATGTAGCACCTGGAGAAATAGGTGAAATAATGTTCTTAATGTAGAGCTAGTAGTTATCGGTGTAATCTGAATGGAAACCCTTGAGTTTTTAAAACTGTGTTGCCTTAGAGCAGGGTCAGAAATTGGTTTTCTAGGGTTGGGTTCAATTATGTTTTTTTTTTTTAAAAAGACACATTTATTGAGCGTCATGATTAGACTATTACATTTAGCAATCAACAGCATGGGTGCAAAAAAAAAAAGGAAAAAAGAAAAAAGAAAAAAAAAACATTAAAAACCCTTTGTTGGAATGCTTTACACTTTCCACAGAACAGAAACTAAAATAACCTGTTATACAATTAGTCACAAATACAGTCCATTCACATGAGTATTGTCTAAAACATGTCTTCCTTGTAGCAGCTAGGCCCTGCCACCACTGCTTGGCTGAGTTCACAAATCTGTTGTAACCTGTAGCTTCCCTGTTACTTCTCTGGCTCTCCTCTCCTGCTAAGCTTTGTTTCCTGGCAGTAATTAAAACCTTCTGCCACTACCATAGCTACTGCTACTGCTGGAACCGCCATAGCCACCTTGTTTCGTGGTTTGGCAAAGTATTGGCCTCCACCACCATAAGGGCCAGAGCTTCTGCCTCCAAAGTTTCCTCCTTTCATGGGTTCAAAATTTGAAGACTGATTGTTATAATTGCCAAAATCATTGTAGCTTCCTCCACCTCCAAAATTGCTTCCACTACCACCGCCAAAGCCACCTCCGCCTCCTCCGTTGTTATAGCTGTCATAGCTGCCACTCCTGCCATAGCCACTGCCCTGGTTTCCATAACCCTGTCCACCACCTCCATAGCCTCTGCTTCCTCCAGAGTAACCAGGGCCACCTCCTCCATAACCACCATCATTACCAAATCCATTATAGCCATCCCCACTGCCACCATATCCACCACCACCACGGCTACCACCAAAGCCACCTCGGCTGCTGAAGTTTCCTCCACGACCAAAGTTGTCATTCCCACCAAAACCACCTCCACGACCACCTCCGAAGTGTCCAGAACCACTTCATTCACAGTATGGTATTTCTGAATTACAATCTTGTCTACAGAGTCATGATCATCAAAGGTTACAAAAGCAAAGCCCCTCTTTTTGCCACTGCCTCGGTCAGTCATGATTTCAGTCACTTCAATTTTCCCATACTGTTCAAAATAATCTCTTAAGTGATGTTCTTTGGTATCTTCTTTAATACCACCGACAAAAATCATCTTCACAGTTAAGTGGGCACCAGGTCTTTGAGAATCTCTTGAGACAGCCCTCTTTGGTTCCACAACTCTTCCGTCCACCTTGTGTGGCCTTGCATTCATGGCTGCATCTACCTCTTCCACAGTGGCATATGTGACAAACCCAAAGCCTCTGGAGCACTTGGTGTTTGGAACTCTCATCACCACACAGTCTGTGAGGGTTCCCCATTGCTCAAAATGGCTCCTTAGGCTCTCATCTGTTTTTTCAAAGCCCAAACCTCCGATAAAGAGCTTCCGTAGCTGTTCCGGCTCTTTGGGCGACTCTGACTTAGACATGACTGCAAAAGAGGAGACTTAAACGATGCTTACTCAGCGGCGTCCACCGGCAGAAAGGAGTACTCTTACAAACCCAATTATGCTTTTTTTGGAAAAAGTTTTTTTCCAAAAAATTTATGAATATGTGCCTACATAGAAAGTATATCCTATTGTCATCCCAATTCCACAGACTTAGGGAGTATGTTTTTATTGATTTTTTTTTTCTCCTCACTTGGTACTTGTTCACTATATTCACAACTGAACTAAGTCCTTTTTTTGAGACATTATTTTGCCTGGACTTCCATGCCACATGGTTTCCTCCTCTGAGCACTCCTTTTCCATCTTTCCATGCTGATTACCTTTTACCCAGGTACTAAATGTTTTCTTAATATACACTCTTAAGTTTCTCCTGTTCCCGCAGCTTCAAGTTTCCACTTGTATACAATATGAGTCATAAAAGTATGTCTAAATGCAGACATTTTTTAATTTGAATATGTAACTGGGCTAATTGACATACATTTTGGCTACCTTGGAGGAGGTTATAGTCACAGTTGCTGCCCCTAACCCCAAGCTCTTTGCCATGTTCTATATCTTAGAGAATGGCAACGCCATTTTACTCAGTGATACAAATCATAAATCTTAGCATGATCTTTAACTCCTTTATGTTGTTCAAAACAGAACCACATTATTGAGTCCTAAGCATTTTATGTCCAAAATATTTTACTACGTGTCCATGTCTCTCCATCTTTCACAATAACTGAAAGTGTTCTATTCTCATACCAACAGCTAATACAAAGCTAAAACTGATTATGGAATTAGTTCTCATATTCATTTTTTTTTTAATTTTTAAAAAAGATTTTATCCATTATTTTTAAGAGAGGGGGGAAGAGAGAGAGGCAGAGAGGGAGAAAGACATCAGTGTATGGTTGCCTTTCACCTGCCTCTAGCTACAGACCTGGCTGGAGACATGGCTTGCAACCTGGTTATGTGCCCTGAGGGAATTGAACCAGCAACCTTTGGGTTCACAGGCCAGCGCCTTATCCACTGTGCCACCAGCAAGGGCCATATTGTTCTTTTTTTTCTTTTATTAAAACATATTGATAATTTAAAAAAAAATTTTTTTTTTATTATTATTATTTATTTTAAATATTTTATTTAATTATCTCTAGAAAGAGGGGAAGGGAGAGAGGCAGAGAGGGAGAGAGACATCAATGTATGGTTGCCTTTCACCTGCCTCCAGCCACAGATCTGACTGGAGACCTGGTTTGCAACCTTGTTATGTGCCCTGGCTGGGGAATTGAACCTGCGACCTTTAGGTTCTCAGGCTGGCACCTTACCCACTGTGCTACCAAGCAGGGCTTTTAACTTTTTTTTTTAAAAGATTTTATTTTATTATTTTTATAAAGAGGGGAAGAAAGAGAGGCAGAGAGGGAGAGAGACATCAGTGTATGTATGGTTGCTTTTCACCTGCCTCTAGCCACAGACCTGACTGGAGACCTGGCTTACAACCTACTTATGTTGCCCTGGCTGGGAATCGAACCTGTGACCTTTGGGTTCATAGGCCGGCGCCTTATCCACTGTGCTAGCAGCCAGGGCTTCATATTGTTCATTTTTAATGATTATAGATCAGCATGATGAATGAGAGTTGAGAGTATGCAACTAAACAAAAGATATTTATTCATTGATATGTGTTTTTAACTTAAATCAACTTACGATCTTAAAATGTCTTTGATAAACTAGAAATGAACATAGTTACTTAAAATCTGTATACAGAGTTTATGGACTATAAATTTAGTTTGAGAAAGACTTTGATAAGTTCAAGTTTGATAAAAAAGCTTCAAGAAAAGAAATATCCTTGGTGAAGAACAAAATTATGACCTATTCAGAAGTCACCTACTGTAGTAAATATTACCATCAACATGATCCAAACAAGTAGGTAGGTAATACAAAAAATATTTCAACCGCATATGAACTTAAAATGCAGAACAAGCTAAAATGTTTGAATTTATAGAAGTATTTGTGTACATATAACTATAAAACATTGTTTCCATCAGAACTATAAATTGTGATATTCGCATACTCAAAGGGAAATTAAAAAGTTTTAACCTAAAAAATGATTATAGCAGTTTGTCCTTGTTGAAACGTAATCTCCGTTTCCCATTCCCTTTTCTCTGCTGCCAAATATATTTACTGTACTTCAGCAGCTATAAAACTTGAACCTAAATTTATATGTATTTATTTTTTAAGTATATTTTATTGATTATGCTGTTACAGTTGTCCCAATTATTTTTCTCTGCCCCTCTCTACCGGGTTCTTCCTTTCCCTGCAGCACATCCCTTCCCCCCTAGTTCATGTCCTTGGGTACTGCATGTAAGTTCTCTGGCTTCACCATTTCCTATACTGTTCTTATCATGCTCCTGCCTATTTGTCTATTTTGTACCTACCGGTTATATACTTCTTGATCCCTGCACCGTTTCCATCTTTCTCTCCCTTCCCCTCCAGATGATCTATCTCCATACCTATGGATTCTATTCCTGTTCTGGTTGTTTGCATAGTTTGTCTTTGTTTTTTATTTTTTAGATTCATTTGATCATAGTTATGAGTTTGTTTTCACTTTAATGTTTATAGGTTTTTTGTTTTGTTTTGTTTTTAAGATTTTATTTCATTATTTTCAGAAAGAGGGGTAGGGAGAGAGGCAGAGAGGGAGAGAGACATCAATGTATGGTTGCTTTTCACCTGCCTCCAGCCACAGACCTGACTGGAGACCTGGTTTGCAACCTGGTTATGTGCCCTGGCTGGGGAATCGAACCTGCGACCTTTGGGTTCGCAGGCCGGCGCCTTATCCACTGTGCTACCAGCCAGGGCTAATGTTTATAGTTTTGATCCTATTTTTCTTAAATGTGTCCCTTTAACATTTCATGTAATAAGGGCATGAATCCCTTTAGCTTTACCATGTCTGGGAAGCACTTTTATCTGCGCTTACTTTCTACATGATAATAGCTTTGCTGGATAGAATAGTCTTGGTTGCAGGTTCTTGCTTTTCATCCCTTTGAATACCTCTTGCCAGCCCCTTCTTGCCTGAAAAGATTCTTTTGAGAAAACAGCTGATAGTCTTATAGGAACTCCTTGGTAGGTAACTCTTTTCTCTTGGCTGTTTTTAAGATTCTCTCTTTATCTTTAACCTTCAGCATTTTAATTATGATGTGTCTTGGTGTGGTCCTCTTTGGGTCTAACTTGTTTGGGACTGAGCCTAAACTTTTAAATAAATAAAACTCTTCTTGAAAAAAGCAAAATGTGAAGTGTTCTGAATGTAAGTTACATGTACAATCACTTAAATGGATCAACTATATCAAAGTTTTCTCTGTCTTCTCCCCACCCACCAGGTTTTGACATTATGGCAGGGAGGCATCAGAATCGTTTTCCTCTTCCATTTCTTTCAAGTGCTCAAGTACATGTATTTGGAAATTGTACAGAGAGTGATATGTTGTTAGAGGAGGATGCTGAAGTTTATGAGCTTCGATCCAGAGGAAAGGAGAAAATCCGGAGAAGTACATCAAGAGATAGACTTGATGACATTATAGTATTAACAAAAGATATACAGGAAGGAGATACTTTAAATGCAATAGCCCTTCAATACTGTTGTACGGTAAGTTTCAATTTGATTTTGCAGCCTAAAATTATTTGTTCATAGCACTAAGTGAAATAAATGCTGTTTTTTGTCTTTTCCTCTTTCCCCCTTACTCTTTCCACAGAAGTCTGTTCCATATTGGTGGATGTTAACTTTTTAAATTTTTAAATAAATACTTGAATTTCTTGTTATTTCTAAATTTGTGAGTCTCTTTTCAGTATTTTTCAACACCCAAAGTGTTACCATTTCCTCCTTCTCCAAGTGGTAGAGGGAATGTGGAAATATATAAGGAAGTTTTACTTTGCCCAAATTTCCTGAGATAACACACTTGTATTTCTTTTCATACCTTTTCTGTGCTTTTACAAAATACTTGGGAGGTTGATGATTTTTGTGTGTTTTTTATCAATGTATGGTTGCCTTTCACCTGCCTCCAGCCAGAGACCTGGCTGGAGACCTGGCTTGCAACCTTGTTATGTGCCCTGGCTGGGGAATCAAACCAGTGACCTTTGGGTTCACAGGCCGGTACCTTATCCACTGTGAGATTTTTGTGTTTTTAGAATTGGTTTATACCATGCCTATTACTCTCAAGTTGCCTTTTTCATTTCTTAGTTTATCATGGATATTCCTTCATAGCCTTATAGATGTAACTCATTCTTTTATATAGCTTTATAATTTTCCATAGTATGAATGTGCTGTAATTATTAAGCCATTTTCATACTCAAAGGCAGTCAGGATTTTCCCTATGTCTTTTCATTGTGCTGTGACTATTATCACAACTGTATCAAGAAGTGGCAGTACTTGCTTTCTACCAACTAGATTCCCAAAAATGGTATTGATAGATAAAAGGAAAGGTTTGTTTCTCATTTTAGTAGATATTAAACTGTTTAAACTCATTTTTTTAATCTGTCATTTCTTTTGCTTCACTAGTATGGAATTTGGTTTTTTTGTACATAAACACATTGATATGGAAACTGTTTGTTCTTACATTCCCAATAGCTATAAATTTGAAAAGTATGTACACTGCCTCCTTGCACATTTTATTTACTTATTTATAAAATATTTTATTTATTATTTTTTAGAGAGAGGGAAAGGGAGAGAGACAAAGAGGGAGAGAAACATCAATGTATGGTTGCTTTTCACCTGCTTCCTGCTACATACAGACCTGGCTGAAGTCCTGGCTTGCAAGCTGGTTATGTGCCCTGGCTGGGAATTGAACCAGCAGTCTTTGAGTTCTCAGGCCAGCGCCTTATCCATTGTGCCACCAGCCAGGGCCTCCTTGCACATTTTAAACTGAGCTTCTTACCTACTTCTAATGACTTAACATAGTTACAAAGAACATAATTTAATGTCAATATTGATATGTAAAATAAGGCTTAAAATAGTCTCTTAAGTGTATGCATGGAATTCTAAATACTAATTCAGGATTTGCTGCCTGAAATCATTCATTTAAAAAACATAGATATATATGCTTTTTTCATAAGCATGAAATTTTATATCATATTTTGTCCTTGATGATTATTTTATCCTCACCCCCAAAATCTTTCATAATGTATTTGAAAACCTATTATGATTACCTGTCATAGTTATCTGAAATAGAAACAATACACATAAATTTATAAACTCATAAATTTAAATTGAATTTTAAAAATATCCTTGACCATGAGGTTCTATGTGTTTTTTTAATAGAGTAATTATTGCAATTATTTAAAATTAATCAAATTATGACTTAAATTATTAAAATGCATATCTTGAGGTCAGAAGATCTGGGGTTTAGACACTGGCAATTCGTGTATGGTAATATTAAATAATTATTTAATGTGAATATGTGGTTTGTAGAGCAGAAATAAGACCACTGACAATTAAATTACAGATTATGCCATAAAAGGTCAGTGATGGAAAGTGATCAAGATTTTAAGTTAGGGACAAGGCTGAAAATACCAGTGTTAGAGATTCAAGAGATGAGTGTGGTCTAATTTCATTACAAAGACATTAGTTTTCCTTTCATAAATCTGGACAATTTTCTTCAGAAGAGGAGAAATTTGAAATGTTGGCTGAATTATTTTAAAAAGGTCATTTTTAATGGGGTAGGTGAAAATGAGAAAGATTTCAAAGAGGAAATAAGGGGAACAAGAGGAAATTTAATAGGTGTCTCAGAAATTAATGTCAGATGGATTTGGGTGAAGCACTTTGAGATAACTGAGGAAAAGTATAGTAAGAGAACACCACTGTATAGGTATTTTTGGTTTGCTTTTAAAGATGTTATTATTTTTCAGAGAGAAGGGAAGGGAGAGAGGGAGGGAGACATCAGTATATGGTTACCTTTCACCTGCCTCCAGCTACAGACCTGGCTGGAGACCTGGCTTGCAACCTGGTTATGTGCCCTGGCTGGGAATTGAACCAATGACCTTTGGGTTCACAGGCCGGCACCTTCTTCACTGTGCCACCAGCCAGGGCACCACTGTATGGTTTTAACAAGAGTGCTGCAAAATGATGGGGGAGCCTCCTGGTCCAATGGTGGGGATCCAGGAAAGAGAGAGGGCATTAGAGTAATTCAAATGAGATGATCAAGGCTTAGGCCAAAATGTTTTTTGGTAAGAATAGAGAAGAAACTGATAGAAAATTATTTGGGGGTAATGATGAAAGGCAAAATCAGCTTAACATTAGAGGAAAGATGGTATTGGCCATAGTAGTAGGAAAATTGTACAACAGAATAAGGGAGTTAAGATAAGCAAAGGGCAAGTAGTAAAAGATTAACCTTACCAAAAAATTTATCATTTAAAAAATACAGTAGTTAGTACTATGTTTCACTTATATTCAGTCATAGGAATTATTTAAAATATGACAGTTATAAAACAGTAATAAGAAACCAAAAAGTCTTAAGGTTGTGATCTTCAATGCATTCAAGAAATTTAGCAAAACAAAAGTATAGGACTGTTCAGAGAGAACCTAGGTAGGTACTCAACCTTGGAAGCCTCCTTCAGAAAGATCAGTTACTAGATTATAACAAAGCTAAAGAACATTTAAAATAGGGTTGGGCTTTGTGGTTTGTCAGTAAGTTATTTGGGGGAGGTAATTGAATTTATTGGGGTGACTGGTTAATAAAATTATATAGGTTTCAGGTGTACATATCCAATTATGCATCATCTGTGTGTTGTGGTATGTGCTCACCACCCAAAGTCAAATCTTCTGTCACCATATATTTGACCCCCTTTACTACTTCCCCTACCCTCTTTCTCTCTGGTAACTACCATAACTGTTGTCTGTGTTTGTGAGTTTTTGTTTTTCTTGGTTGTTCATTTGTTTGTTTTTTATTCCATGTGAGTGAAACCATATGGTTCTTGACTTTTTCTGTCTGACTTATTTCACTTAGCATAATATTCCCAAATGTTGTTGCAAATGGTAGTATTTCATTTTTGCTTATGGTTGAGTGATATTCCATTGTATATATGTACCATATCTTTATACATTTGTTCCCATGTCTTGGCCACCATGAGTAATGCTGCGGTGAACACAGTGATGCATATGTCTTTGCAAAGAAATGTTTTCAAATTTTTCTAAGCCAGAAATGTGTTGCTGGTAATGTGGTAGGTAGCTCTATTCTTAATTTTTTGAGGAGCCTCCATACTGTTTTCCATGGTGCCTTTATCAATTTACATACCACCAGCATTGAATGGGTCTTTTTTCTCCACAACCTCTTCAACACTTGTTTACTTGTCTTATTGATAGTAACCATTCTAAGAGTTGTAAAGTGGTATTTCATTGTACTTTTGAATTGTGTTTCTCTAATGGCTAATCAAGTTGAATATCTATTCATGCATTTGTTGGCCATTTGTATATTTTCTTAGGAGAAATGTATGTTTAGGTCCTCTGCCCATTTTTTAAAAATTGGATTGTTTGGTGTTGAGTTCTATGAGTTCTTATGTATTCTGGATATTGACCTCTTTTCAGAGCTGTTTGCAGATAATCTTCTCCCATTCAATGGGTTACCTTTTTGTTTTGTTGGACCTCCTTTTGCCTTAAGGTAAAACAGTCTCAGGTGGTAAAATGACAAAGGACCCTTTATCTTTACTGTCTCTCATCTCCTAGTTACTCTTCAATCCTCTCCCTTTGCCTCCTGCAAAGGCACTTCAAGGGAATTGATTTTTCCAATAGGAACTCTTAGTCTTCATCTGATTTGATCAATAATCTGCCATTGATCCAGTTCATCCCTCTCTCCTAAAAACCCTCTTTGACCTTGATACAACAGGTTTCTGATTTTCCTACTATTAATATTAAAGAACAGCTAGTATTTTTATAACATACTGTGTATCACTATTCTAAATGTCATTCATACATCTTAATTCATCTTTACAGCAACTATAAATGGTAAGTACTATTATTACTGTCGTTTTACCTATGTGGAAATAGAGGTTAAACAACTTGCCCTAAATCATGCCACTATAGAAAGGGTCAGAGCCATGCTTCAAACCCAGATAGTCATTGCTTTTGACCACCATCATATATTGCTTTCCTCGTCACTCTTAATCTCTTTTTGTGGATTTCTCTTACTCAGTATACCCCTCAAATGATGAAGTTCCTCAGAAGTCTTTCCTGCATCACCTTTTTCCTGTCCTTCTCGTGAATCCATCTGTCAGCTCTTGTGACTTCACTGACGTTGTTGGTAATCCACAAATACTGTGTATCTCTAGCTGAGATCATTCATCTGTATTTAAGACATAACATCTATAACTACCTATTTATTGGCCATCTTCCACTTACATGCTTGTATTTAAGGCACCTTAAAGGCAACATGTATAAAATTTGCCTTTATTCTTTTTTTTCCCTCCAGCGTATTCCATATCTCAGTGAACTGGCTGGCATCATTACCTATTGCATTGACCAAACCAGAGATCTTTAATTTTTCTTAGATTCACTTTACTTCTATAACATCACCAGGTAATAGTCAGAGCTTAGGTTACAACCTTAATGGAAACCATGAATGGGACTAACAACATAAAGATAGTGGGAGAGCCTGACACAGTAATTGATAATTTGAGAAATATGTCTTACTACAATGACAGGTGTATAGGATATACAGACAGGTTGAGGACTGTATAAACATGACTGATGTTAGGGTTAGCTGAAGAATGCATTTACACTGTTAAGTTTGGGAAAATGGCTTCAGAAGGTACGTGAGTAAGGTAAATTGTGTTTTATCAATTCTAATAAAACCTCGGATATTGGAAAGGTGGCATCTTTAATATTTGGTGGGATTCTTTTTCTTTTAATGACATAAAATAATGTTACAGTGGGTTGATGGTATCTTAGTTTTGATAAACTGTGGTAGTAGTTTTACTTAGGTAAGTTGACATTTGCCTATATTCCTAATTACCACACTGGATGAAAGAACATAAGTATATATAACCTTCCTTCATAAGTTGTTTACAAGAAGGGTGTTATTTGTACATGATACATATAGAAAGAGACATAAGATCTTAGAATCTATTTAAATAGCTAGCACTATTGTTAACATGGGAGGTGTAATTAGTGGTTTTCTAAGACTCATAGATCAAAAGTGGTATAGAATTGTTATCCACAAATAAAATATAATCTCTCTGGGTGTGACAACTTAATACCACTAATAATTAAGTTCAACTGTTTCCCCACCAAAAACAAGTGGGATGAATGAATATTGCTACCTCTACTTTGATTTAAAATTTAATTTTTTTTTTAACAGGTGGCAGATATCAAGAGGGTTAACAATCTCATCAGCGATCAAGACTTTTTTGCCCTTAGGTCTGTCAAAATTCCAGTAAAAAAGTTTAGTTCATTGACTGAAACACTTCATCCTCCAAAAGGAAGACAGGCTTCACGTCCTTCATCTGCTCAGTATGTTCCACAACAGGAAATTTTGTCACTTAATGACTCTCTTTCTTCCAGTGAGTCAGCTGGTAGCTTTTTAAAAGAAGTAGACCGAGATATAGAACAATTAGTAAAATGTACAGACACCAAACGAGAGAACCTTGATGAAGTGGTGTCTGCCCTAACAGCACAACAAATACATTTTGAACCTGATAACAAAAACATTCAACATAAGGATCCTTATTATGGAGCAGACTGGGGAATAGGATGGTGGGCAGCTGTAGTGATAATGCTTATAGTGGGTATAATAACACCAGTATTCTATTTGCTGTATTATGAAATTTTAGCTAAAGCCGATGTTAGTCACCATTCAACAGTGGATTCTTCGCATTTGCAGTCAGGAGTCACACCCCCATCACAGCAGAGAGAAATGGAAAATGGAATTGCTCCAACTAAAGGAATACCCTTTGGCCAACAAGATGATCATAAACTACATAGTCACAATTCTCAGTTTCCTGCTGCTCAACACAAAACATAGCAATTAGCTCGTAATTAGAGTTGAGGTGAATCAGTTATATTTGATAACCACTTAAAAGGCAGAATTAAGGGAGATTGAAGATGCTTTTGTTTTTTACTTTTTCAAGACACTTACAAATGAGTATAAAATCCCTGAAGTTGCTAGTTGTTGGTATTGAGAAGAGTATATCTTTGTATCATCTCTACCAATGCTTAAGAGGAAAAGAATTTGTGTTCAGGAAGCTCTCAGCTTGGAAAACATGATTTGTTCAAGATTGGTTAATGTTTAAATTTTATTTAAGTAATTGGTATTTGATTTAAGGTTATTAATGTTTATTAAGCAGAATAATGATAGCACCAGATATCTGAACTGAAGATTACTATTGTAAACCATTAAAATATTTAGTTGCAAAAAAAGTTTGATTCTAAAATTGTTTAGATAGCACATACTTAATACTCCATTTTAAAACTTTTTGGAAACAAGTTTGGCATGTAACACTATGAAGACATGAAGTAGACACAGAAGTGGGGAAGCAATGTGGAGTGTGTAACAGAGGCTAAGGTAGAAATTAAATATGATTTTTAAGCCCCCAAATAATGAATTATAGTTGGGATATTGCTGTGTGGTCACTAAGGCACTGGATTAGGTAAAAAACCTAAAGTAATCTCTGTCTCTTAATGCTGCCTCTATTTCTGATTTTTAGGTCATTATATTTGGGTCTGATATTTGAAAGCAGTTTTTTAATTCTCTGATGAAAATTGTTACAAATGTATAGGTTAGCATTACTTAGAAAATAATTCCCTACATACTGTGATGAGTTGTTGCTGTGTTACATGTGGTAACATGCCTTAATTACATTTAACGCCTTATAAAACACGTAAGCTACTATAATTTTTAGAATTAAAAGTAGGCATTATTTCAGATGGTCCAGTGGAATTCATAGCAGACTAAAACTCATCTTCACTTTGACCAAGTACAAATGGGAGTCAAAACAAGTTTTCATTGTTTGCAGAAAATGGTTCATTGAGCAAAAGCAGGAGTAAAGACACCCTTGACATTAGCAACAGCAGACACATTGCTTTATTTATTGAACCCTTAACCTGTGTTTTTCAAAAGGAAAAGGTCCAACTTAAGCCTTTTTCCCCTTTGAACTATACATAAAATTGGGTAACAAGAGGCCAAAGGTGTATGGTCAATAGGACTTGATAATGTCACCTTTTGAGATGTATGGATCTGCTAGATAAGCATTTGCATACTGATTCCATCATTTAATTTTTTAAAGTATGTGTTTTTTAAAATGTAAAATGATTAATTAGAAGCAAGATCTGGTCAAGTGTGGATCGCCTGTTTTGTGTAAAATAAAGTATGTACCTTAAGATCTAAAATATCACCTCATTTTCTGGGCATTCTTTTCTAACATTGTTTCAGCTATTTGAGCAATCATATTTCAAACTCCAGTCTTGAAACAAAGGGGGGCAGTGAATAAATGTATATGGTTAAATGAGGTTGTATGTACCTTCAGAAGCAAAGTATAAAAGACAGGACAGAGAAGTCATATATAAAGCCCTTGAATGTATTTGAGGACCTTAGATAATTACCAAAATGTATTAATAGGGAAATTGTAGCAATTTTTTTTTTTGTAATTTTAAGTTTAAACAAAAATTTTGTTTTAATGTGCTGGGGACATCTTTCTGAAAAGAGGAATATAATCTAATTTATGGTCAATGTTAACTTGGTCAGTTTACATTGTATTTATTAAGCCTGCTGAAAAATCAAGTTTTAGGGAAGAAAATACACTTTAGGGTAAAATAGGCTAGATGTCCTTTGAAAAATTTTGTTTATTTTACATCAAATTGATGAATTGCTGAAAGTTGGTGATTCCTTTTTGTTTAGTGGTACTTTGAAATTGTGACAGAGGTCCAATTTCCAGGATAAGTTAACTTATTTTAAAGTAGTGAGGTGTACTATGTACTTGTTCATGTTGTGTTCCTTGAAGAAAATATAACAAGATCCTTATGACACAGTGAGGCAGTTTCCTTTTCCTATATACCTGAATTATATATTTTTAATTGAATATAAATTTATATAATTCTGTGATATATAATAATTCTAATCATTCTCATTTTTAAAACTTAAAGAAAAATTGTGAATTTTTAATTGTGTTGAAACCCTTATTTGAATTGGAGGCTTCACATTAAAATAAATTATACACACATATATGTTCACGCAAGCACAAAATTTAACAGAACTGTGTAAATCATTGCATTTGGTTCACTTAAAAATTGGAGTTACAAGTGAAGCAAAATATTTTTGGGGGGCAGATTTTTTTTAAGTCTTGAGTACAAATGCTTAAGTTTAGCTTGAACTAATGAATGCCATTTAAGATAAACTGACTGGAGTCTGCTGGCCACATTAAGAATTAGAAGACTGCAATAGTAAATTCACTTAAACAGAGGATGTTTTGTTTTTTTAAGCATTTCTTTTTCTGGGCTGTTTGCGGTTCAGTGGCCTAAAGAGTCCTTTAAATGAACTGTAGTGGTTCATTACTTAATAATTCGTTCTTTTTAAAGGTATCTACTTCTAAAATTACCGACTTTGGAACATGAAGGATGTAGTTAGAGTATTAGAAATACCATGAAGCAAGGATCCAGTTAAAGTGCCACAGGGTAAAGATGGAGTTTTTTGAAGTATTTAAATGGTGCATTGTGATGGAAATCATTTTGAGTTACAACAATGTTGCTCAGGAAGTAATTTTTCTTCTAAGTATGTATGTGCATATTGCACTGTTAGATCAAAGAATATCTGGATGCAATATTTAATTCTGTGTCTACAATCTAAATCCTTTGTGTATTTTATACAAATGTAAAATGTAATTGTAGAACATTGTTAGCATGTACATTTGTAAAACTGGTTTTTAAATCTTTTTGCCCTTTATTTTTCATATTTTGAAAGATCCTCAAAATAAAGTTTCTATTTTATTCAATCTAAAATTGGAAGTTGGTGAATTTAATTGAATAAAGCATACCTTTTTTGCCAAACTATTTGATATAAAGACACCATATAAAATAGATCGAATTGCCAAAGGTTTACCCACTCAAATTTTTCCCTTATACTGAAACAAAATCCCCTGGATGACTTATAGAATGGAAGTAAAATGAAATGAGAACAAATTTCATATGATTTTTTGAGAGAGATTGTATCTCAGGAAACTATATCTCATAAGGCATGGTCTGGGACTCTTAAGTTGTGGATCAGTCATATAAAAATGTGCTGTTTATGTAAACTTGGTTAAGAAACAAAATACCTTTCCACTACATAATAATTTTTAGAAATGACAGTATCAAAAACAACTGATAAAGTTCTTCAAAGCTTTTATTTAATGGATGAATTTATGGTGTAATTCTTCATTTCCTTTTACAATCATCTTGATCTTAAAAGTACATTTAATTACATTTAAAAAAATAAAACTCCAGAGCTTTTAACTATATCATATTCAGGCCAAGGCAATGGTACTGTACATTTGAGGTAGAGGGGAAAGGTTAACATCTGTTACTCTTTCGTATCCAATGTTAGTGATGCCAATCAATGATCATGCTAATACTACACTGCCAAATCTTTGTTAACATGACTTAAATCACCTAGAGTTTTCTTTTAGTGGTGGTGGGCAAGAATATTTCATACTGGCACCACTGTAAAATATGTATTATTTTTTTTCTATCAGATATACTTAGGTTCAAAGTTAAACATCTTAATGTAAAAACAGGACACAACTTTATTTTGTACAAATTTAATATGTAAACAAATATCAAAAAATAAGCATTATAGCAACAAAACAGTTCCTTTTTAGGTAGCAATTTTTAAAGACACTTCAATAAGTATATATTTTACATATAAGATGCTATTTCTGCATTAAAAGTTACCTTCCTATGGAATAACTTCAGTCTCTGAGATTGTAAACCACAGAAACAAGATTCACGCTGGCATTAGGAAGTCTAAGTACTTCTGGCCTGTTTGCACAATTAGTCTACTTTAAAACTTGTAAAGAGATTTTTCCCAAGAGTAAAGAGAACACATAGTGGAGAGATGCTGGGCTTCCAAAAGCAAACCCCTGCCCTTTGCCTGCAGGACTAAAATGTTGGAGACAGACTGAAAGCAAGGGGAAAAATCAGCTGTATCTTCAGTGTATTTGCCCTATTCAAGCAGTTACCTACAGATTTACAATAAAGCAAATGCACAGAACTACAGACATAAGATTTTATAAATTAAATATTAGCCTAAGGCAATAAGGGGCTGAGAGAACAAAACACCTATGTTAATTATCAATCCTAAATGACTATTTGCCTATTACAAGGGAAACTTGAAGAGATTTTTTTACTCTTAAGTATAGTGGATGGTGGCTTTAAAGTAGACTTAACTTGTTTTCCATTTAGAATCTTTAAAATTTTTTATAAACTACTTTAATCCACATATGATCAACTAAGTACTGAACTAATAATGGTCCTCAACACCCATCTTCAATTATCTGAGGAAGTATTACATTTTAAAGTGATCTTTATCCTGAGAAAGCTATGTTACAAACAGGTACAAGACAAGATAAAATTCCCCCACCAGAATATAAGATGGGAAAATCAGATTATATTTTATGAGGAAAACGTTTGTTTCTCAAAACAGTATTTTCAACCACTTCACAAGCTACAGTTTTTTGAGGGCCAGAACAATTTTAAATGAACAAGTGATTATTTCTAATGCTAAGAGAGTCAATGCATATGGTAAATTTTGATTAGTCTTTAAGCAGTTTTTATAGGAAATTGTTTACAAGTGAAGAAACTAAGGCTCAGAAAATCAAACTAAATTTCCAGGTTGGGTTTTTTAATTGCAAAGGTAGAAATAGAATCTAGATCTCTAATTCTGAGATTAGGGGGTAATGGGTGATACCTTCTGATGAGGGAAAAATACATTTATTTCTTTTGGGACATAATATTTTTTATTTATTGATTGATTTTAGAGAGAGGGGTAGGGAGAGAGAGAAACTGATTTATTGTTCCACCCCTTCATGCATTCATTGGTTGATCCTTGTATGTCCCCTGAACGGGGATTAAACCTACATCCTTGATATATCAGAACAAGCTACCCATCCAGGGCTTTGGTAGGTAATATTAATATATCATTTTTGAAATACATAATATGAACTCCCTTCAAAATCTTTGGCATTTGTGAGTCCTTAAGGCTAAGGTATTTAGGTATCCCTCCCCACCCCCAATATAAAGTCAAGGGAGCTAGTTTTTAATTAAAACCAAAAATATTAATTTTAATTTCAAAGTGACCTGAGTTTTATTCTGCACCGTTATAAAAATCAATTAGACAGCTATGGGTCCTGTGAAATACAAGAGAGGCTATTTACCTCACAGATTTCATACATGCATTCTACAGTGAGATGACTAGAATTTACCCACCACTTTTGTAAAGTACAAATTTAAATAAGATGCCTCAGTCTAATTTTTCATAGACCCAACTATTCAAACTATCAAGCTTATTACAGTGAGATTATGATTAATTCATATATTATATGGTATGAAGATAGCCCCAAATTCAAGTACTTTTAATATTCATTCCAAGTCTTTGTACTGGCTGAGATGAAGCTGTGAAATTTATACAGCTCCAATTGGCATTTTTCCTTGTGTATATTTTTGATCATTAAACTAAAAACTCAGGTAGGCTTATGCAGTCACAATATAGTAGCACAGAACATACCATGTAAAGGTGAAAAAATTATTTTCAAGTTTCTTTGTTTTTAAAGTGCTCCATGTGCAGTATTAAATCAACTTTCAGGTTACAGAAATCCATTATGATGAGGTCAGCAGTTAAACAAGAATAATTTGTTCAAGTATGAAAACACAGATTAAAAGATGCACATCTGAATCCAAATAATAGCAAAAATAAAATTTGTCACTTGAATACTTCAGTGGGATAAAGAGGTGTTGAGAAGGAATGTTGGCCTGTCAGACACTAATTGGTGAAGTAACCAGTATGTAAATGCAAAGTGCTTTTAAATATTGGGGAACAAACATTGTCCAACAAAACGAACAAAACAAAATGCATACTTACTTCTTATCCGAAATAAAGTAGGAAATATGCCCAAATGTTCAGAAGCTGTGTCATGAAAACAGTTTTTGAGAAATTTCATAGCTAATAGGTTGCTTCATCCATGTTGTCATCACTGTCTGCACCAAAATCTTCTCCATTGTCAAAATAGGAATTAATGTAGTCATTTTCCTAGGTAAACATTAAAATAAATGAGTAGTAACTTTATTAATAAGGAACATAATGTAAGCTGTCCCTTTAAGTTTCTAATGAGCAAATACAGGTAAGAAAATATACCAGACTTAAAACAAATCTCTGCAATGCCATCTGCTTAGAAAACATATTAGCTTCAATCGCATTTACCTTGTGCTGCTTTCTTCTACTCTTCTCAGACCCCAACTAGCTAAGAGAATACGAAGGGGGTGCCCATTACACTTTAGGAGAATGACCCATTTAATTCATTACCCACCTGGGATAATACATGGCTTAGTTAGCTAACCCACTGAACACTTACTTCAAACAAACATACAGACACTCAGGAACCAAAACCTATTTACATTAATTAACATTAGACCACATCAGAATGGCGTTTTTTGGTCACAATGTACAACTAAGCAGAAGCAGAGGGATTTTTGCTTTCTGTCAAAAAAAGGCCTCAAGAAACCAAATCAAAACTTGAGGATTTCATCCTGACAGGTGTTACTCAGTGGTCTGGGTGTCCTCCTGCAAACTAAAAGGTTACTGGTTTGATTAGTGGTCAGGGCACCTGCCTGGGTTATGGGCCAGGTTCCCAGTTGAGCACTTACGAGAAGCAACCAACTCTCTCCTTCTCCCTCCCTTCCCTTCTCTCTAAAAGTAGAGTGTTAAAAACACACTTGACAGTGTTGTATTACCTTCTATCCAGGGCAACACAATTTCCCTTAAGAGGATTTAGCCACTGAGAATATTCCAATTTTTAAAACTATTATCCATGTAAATGACTCAAGATAGTACCGCTTTCTATCAAAAATCCATTTTAAATATCAAAAGAAATTTAAGGAAATCATTAACCAATTGCAGTGTATAGACTGTATTTGGATTTTCATTGTAACATTTTCTGGAGACAATAGAAAAAATTGGAACACTGGCTTACGTAACAGTTGACATTAAGGAACTCTTATTATGTTAGGTATAATAATGATACTGTAATATTGTTAAAGAGCCCTTATTTTTGAGTACACACTGAGATATGCATGGCTAAAATGATACAATGCTTAGGATTTGCTTTACAATGACCCAAGGCAGGTGGGTTCTGAAGTGGGAGGACAGGAGCAGAGTCAGTGGATGAATGAGTGATGGCAAGGTCTGCTATGCACTGATCATTGTTAAAGCTAGGCCATTTATTCTAATAATTCCTAGATTTTTATACATGATTGCAACCAGTCACAACAAAAAATTAATCTCCAAATCTCTACTGTCTACAGCAAGAATCACAACAGGAAGAAATCGAGAATATTCTCAAAAGAAAGTCTCCTAGATATCAACTTATTTAGTATCTGAATGGTAGGGTTGTATATATAAATTTACATAAATAATGCAAGAAAGGTAACGTATTACTCAGATATATTTTTCATGACTCAATTTTCTCTAATCCTGTAAGTTTCTGTATCTATCTAAGACCCTTACCATTTCTAGAAAGTTGGCTTGGCTTCTCCGGTGCCAAGAAATCCACTAATGTCTGGAAACTGGCGGAAGCCTGAGGCCAGTAAATGGGGTAGGCATGGCATGGGTGAAAGGTTGAAAATATGGAATGGGAAATGACATAAGGAGTATGGTCCCCAAAATGGACAATTAGCCCCAAAAAAGGATGAAGGACATTTCTTCCTTGATGAAAAAGAGGAGGAGGGAAGACAGTTAGTTTGAAGGCAGAGGACATGAAATGAAAAGTTTTCTCTTGTTGGCTTTCTTTCCTTTATGAAGGTACTGTATCTGCTAAAAGTGGAAGAGAAGGTAGTCAAGGAGAGGGATTATAAAGAAAGATGATCTCAAATAACTTGCTCTGGAGAACCGACTTGACAAAGAGAAACAGAAAATGCAACAAGTGATTTTTGCAAAACAAGGGGCGTCAGTTTTTGTGATTCCTCAGGAAAGCTCAGGAGGCAGGTTTGGAGGGGAAAAGAGGGAGACAATGGAACAGATCAAAGGTTGCTTTGGTCTAGAATATTTTCTGGGAGAAAGAAGTTGAAAGACGAACAAGAGCTCCTTAGGTAAAGAAATGAAGATGACAAACCAACAGACAAAAGGACCAGAGTGTTTGGCAGTTTCAACCAAGTCAGAGCACTGCAATACAGGGAATGACCTGGAAAGAAAACTGGAGACAAATGTGATACATTGAATTTAAAAGTGTTTATAGAGTTCAAATTTATTGGGAATAAACAAAGAATACTCAGGTAAATCCTGAAAGAAAAGGTAATGTGCTCTAAAAATTTTAACAATTAGAAGATTCTAGTTATTGGACCAGCTTAGTGATGGTTCAGAAATAGATCAATGGAACAGAGAGAGTCCTGAAGTACGTCTAAGCAGATGTGGAATCTAACAGTTGATAGAGGAGAATTTCAAATCAATAAAAAGAGTGAATTATTTAATAAATGAAATTTAGCAGCTATTTGGAAACAAAAGTAGACCCAGATCTCTCCTTTTACACCAATATGAATTTCAAAAGATTCTGAAATATAATGCAAAAATAATTAAAGCATATAATAAATAACGCTTTCATAGTTGGAGGAGTTTTAGGTGAAGAGAGATTCAGAGTGTGGTAGGAGAAGCTGAAATGGAGTGAAGACAAAGGTCACTGAAATGGAGCAGAAACTCTCTGTGTAGGATTGCTGCGTGAGCTCTCTACTAAGTCCCAACAAGGCAGTGACCAACACAGTTAGTTTGCTCAAAAATATCTGGGTTGATCCTGAAACACCAATTCATAAGAACCTATGTACCCCTATGTTCACAGCAGCACTATTTACAATAGCCAAGTGCTGGAAACAGCCTAAGTGCCCATCAGTGGGCACTTAGTGCCCAATTGGGCACTTAGTGCCAAAATTGGGCACTAAGTGCCCAATTTTGATGATTGGATCAAAAAACTTTGGTACATTTACACAATGGAATTCTACACAGCAGAAAGAAAGAAGGAACTCCTACCCTTTGCAACAACATGGATGGGACTGGAGAGTATTATGCTTAGTGAAATAAGCCATCAGTGAAGGACTAGTACCATTTAATTTCACCCACTACACAACAATAATGAACAAAACTAACAACAAGCAAAACAGAACCAAATATATGAATATAGTGAATAGGCCCTCAGTGGTCAGGGGGAAGGGAGTTGGGGGGAGAGGGAGGAAGAGACAAGGAAGGGGAGCAGTTTAGACAAGAACCTAGTATAAAGGAACCATGGACATGGACAACAGGTGGGATTGACTTTGGGGGGAATGGGTGGGTGGGGAAAAGGACAGAGGGGAGCAAAAAGGGGATGGATGTAATATAACAACAAAATTAAATTATATATATATCTGGGTGGACTCCAGCTTATTTTGAAACGCACCATGTTTTTCAAAGTTATTTTCACCTCATAGTCAATTTGGCATCGCTTATAACAACTTCAATGCTATAATTCTCTTGATACAAAGGAATTGACACCAGTGATAATACACCCCTCATTCCCATCAACTTGGTCTTTCTTTGTTCATTTTAATCTGTATCACATACCTGATTCCTTATGAGATAATTCTTAATCTTAGTTACTTTGCTACCCTTCCAAAATAGACCATTACCTCTTCTTGCTCTTCTTCGTCATACTCCTCCTGCTCTGCAGCATCTTCCTCCTCATCATTGCCTTCCTTATTTTTCTCTTTGTTTCCTTCTTTTTCTTCATTTTCCTCATCCGATTTTTCACCATCTCCTCTCTTTTCCAATTCCTGTTATAAATGAGCTTCATTAACTTACTTGGAAATCACTAGACTTTGAACTCCTTGCTCAGCCTCAAGAGAACACAGTTACCTATCACTTTATTCTAATCCTCCCTCATCAACAAACACCTCATAGGAAATTGTGAGTTAATGCAAGAAAGGAGGAACTAGCTTACTGTCCTATCAAGACACTGGTATTTCTTACTTTGTAACTGGATCCTGGGTAATGCTGGGGTATCAGTTCTATGCACAATACTTTATTTTTATGATTTCTATCATACTTCCTTCCAAAATATTGAAAGTTTATGGAGAAGAACTTAATAGAATATTATTTTGTTTTCCTTCTAACATAAAAAGAGAAAAAGAGAATTTAATGATACTAACTCAAAATATCTATGCTTTAGTTTTTAAGTGAAATTATTTAAAACAATATCAAGTCATATTAAGAAGAGATCCTATTTGCAGATTCAGATTATCCATGTCTTCTTATTTCTTTTCTCCTTTATTATTTACTTCCCCATTCCTATGAATTGTGCTTTTTAATATACCTGGCAATTTGAGAAAGAAGAAATATTGAAACTCAAGTCACAGTCAACACTAGTGCTTATAAACAATTCTACAAGAGGAGATAAAAGAAAGATGCAGAGTTAGAAAAGCCTTGCTTACCTGATGGTTTTAGTATCCAACTTAATACAATCACTATGCTACCATCTCATAACTTTAACACACAAATTGAACTTTAATCTACCCTCCTATTCCTCTTATGACTACAAATCATTTTTTTCTATTTGAAAAAAATGAGCTGTTTTCATTACTGTCACTATTCATTCACTAAATTATTCTAAGCTTATATTGCATAAGTGATAGGATGTCACTAGCTTTCTAGCAGGTGGGAACAGCAATATTTCACATACTAATATTCATGATTAAGGCACCAGCTCACTTGAGCTATGATGTGAATATTCTTAAATGGTAGTCAGAACACTAATTCATAAATCTGTAAATATCCCATCCCATTATAAGGTATTTGCTTAGTAGATTATATAGAAAGATAAAACACATTTTACACATTTAGAGTAGCTACAATTTAAGCTGTTCCTTTATTGGTGCTAAAACATTTATTTAAAAAATTTTTATGACATTCAAATTTGAATTTAAGAAAGTCAAAGGCAATAGAAAGACTACATCTTTCTATTAAACTAAGTTTCAAATCGAAATTCAAACTCTTTCACTTCACCCAACTGAGACAAAAATAAATTAAGACCAAAATAATTATCTTCTTACTCACCCATCTTGCCTTACGCAATGTATTACTACAACAGAAATGTGTGCAAGTTTTCCAAATGGCAATCCTTTGGAATACAAACAGAATTTACAGATCTTTTGTAGTGTGTATAAATACAAACACACACGTTTCTCTGAGTCATCTTTCCCTGCTGCCATACTGGTGCACACAAATGTCTTGACTTGATGTTCTCACAAGTATCAACAATGGCAAAAAGAGAGGCAAACACCAGGTTCTTATTAGGCATGCTCCAAAGTCACCGTCAGTTTCTAATGTGCTGATGAAGTATGGTTACATTGGCAATTTTGAAATTACTGATGACCACAGAACTGGGAAAATTGTGTGAACCTCACAGGCAGGTTAAACAAGTGTGGAGTAATTAGGTCCAGATTTGATGAGCAAATCAAAAATTAAGAAAAAAGGCAGAATAGCCTGCTCTCATACTATTAGCTTGATTTCATTGTACTGACAACCTCAGTGGACATTATGGATCATGAAGCAAGACAAAAATACACAGGAGGAGAAATCATGGAATTCTTTTTCTAGTGAGGTAACATTTATATGCAAATAAAGTGCCTCAATGAACATTAATATGTGGATTTTTTTCTTTTCTATTTTAATGATCATAGTAAAATGGCCTACAACCTGGTTAGGTACCCTGGCTGGGAACTGAACCAGCCACCTTTGTGTTTGCAGGCTGGCACCTTATCCACTGTGCCACCAGCCAGAGCTTTTAATGAAATTTTCAACTGCTTTTGCTGAAGAAACGAACAGTGATAAAGTCACATGCAAACTAATTTCACTCTCTTAACACTGCTTACTCATTGGGATTTCACCTGGCTGGTGGCTCAACGGATAAGGCCGCCAGCCTGTGAACCCAAAGGTCGCTGGTTTGATTCCTCAGTCAGAGCACATAACCAGGTTGCAAGCCAGGTCTCCAGCCAGGTCCATAGCTGGAGGCAGGTGAAATACAACCATACATTGATGTCTCTCTCCCTCTCTGCCTCTCTCCTTTCCCCTCTCTCTAAAAATAATAAATTAAATCTTAAAAAAAAAAAAAAAAAAGAAAACTCTGGCCTTAAAAATGTTTGTACTGAAAAAGGTGTTAAAATGCAGGGAGTGGGAAGGGGGAGGAAAAGGCAAGGAAGGGGAGCAGTTTAGACAAGAACCTAGTATAAAGGAACCATGGACATGGACAACAGGTGGGATTGACTTTGGGGGAAATGGGTGGGTGGGGAGGGGAACAGAGGGGAGCCAAAGGGGATGGATGTAATACAACAACAATAAAATTAAAAATAAAGAAAGAAATAACGAAAGAAAGAAAAGAAATAATATCATCCGAAAAAAAAAATGCAGGGAATAAGGAAGCACAATTTGTTCTGATAAGAAACCACATTCAGCGGTCCAAATCAATTTTACTTATAGCACATGTCAGCTTAGCAACTTCTTTCCAGGAAGCTTTACAAACAGTCAGAATCTGTGTTCAATCAATACAAGTTGGCTAGGTCTACAACCCCACCCATCATCCCACCACAGTTAAACCTGATGGTTAACAACACTATTCCTTCAACAATTCTCTTGGCTTTATTTTCAGACATGTTACCTCCAACTAAAGTACTAATCAAAATAAAATAACAAAAATACAAGTTTCTATTACCATGTAGCTGGCCAAATTGGCTAGGATGAGTCAAAGTTTAAAGGAAGAAAGGAATAACAATACCTACCTCATCTGGAAGTAAAGAACAATCACATTCATCTCTCTTTACTCTAATGCAGTTTTAATTAATGTAAACAGTTCATCAAAGAGACTGGTAAATAACAAATGTAAGTGCTAACTGCTATCATTGTCATCATCATCATCATCATCGTCATCATTAGTGGCAGGACTACATTGTCAGAATAAACTGGTATGCCCCTCATGGAGACTGACACCTATGAATATTTATCCGTATTATACAATACATATAACTGCCCCAACAAATCCACTTCTAGAAATTTACCCTACACATATGAAATGACACACTTAACATGACTTCCTTGCAGCATTTTTATAATAATGAAACACTACAGGAAAGAAAATGTCCATCAATAGGGTATTGATTAAGTAAATTATGATTCATTTTTAGAGTGCAGCCAAAAGAAAATAAAACAAAGGAGGCAAGTCTATACAGACTGACATGGAACATCTTCAAGATATTTTAAGTGATAAAATGAAAATGCAAGAATGTACATGCTACCTTGTGTCCTTTATGAAAAAGAAAAAAAATGTTATTTGCTATGCATTAAATATATCTGGAAGGATATATAGGAAATTGATAATACTGGTTGTTTATAGGAGGGGAACACAATGGGAGGGCAAATTCTCAGTTAAATAAACTTGAATTTTACATCTTTTGTTTATGAAATATTAAAAAAACAATATAAAAACAAGTTCCACAAGTTATGGTTTTCCCTCAAAAAAATCTTCTACACTTAATATGTGACAGAAGAAAAGCATTAAAATAGAAAAGCATTAAAACAGTGTAACTACAGCAAGAGAAAAACTGAAAGGTTTTTAAAGAAATATATTTGACCATGTAACTCATTTCTTTCCCATGCACATATCAAATGCAAGAAGAAAACAGAGGTAAAGTAGAAAGGTAGCAGCTGACAGAAGGTAAGGCAAGTTGAGGGGTGAGTGCAGAGGACAGGATGGAGCCCCTTCTCCCCCAGCCAACAATGTTCAAAACGTTTTGATCAACTGTGTGTGCTGGGCTCAGATTTGTCGAATCCACATTTTTATAAAGTGAAAGAAGGTGGAAAGGCTAAAAACGGCAAAAGAAAGTATGACAATTTTTCATTTCACTCTTATAATAATAAGAACACCTACCTCAATTTTTTTCAGCACATCTGTAGTATTAGCGAGTGAAGCATCTTTGCTGGTATTGCTCACCTTTTTGGATTTTGAACCTGCCGATTTAAAACCATTGTTAACACATTTTTCTATAACGGCAATGGTATATTATATTTCTTTGCCTTTTAATATGCTTCCTAGATAGTGGTTATGTCATACCAAGCAGTCACATAATGTGCAGACTGAATTATTTTAAGAATAAACAAAATACTGCCCTGGCTGGTAGCACAGTGGTTAAGGCGCCAGCCTGCGAACCCAAAAGTCGCAGGTTCGATTCCCCAGCCAGGGCACATAACAAGGTTGCAAACCAGATCTCCAGTCAGGTCTGTGGCTGGAGGCAGATGAAATGCAACCATACATTTATGTCTCTCTCCCTCTCTGCCTCCCTCCCTTCCCCTCTTTCTGAAAATAATGAAATAAAATCTTTTTAAAAAATAAATAAATAAATAAAATAAAATTAAAAAAAAAAAAAGGAATAAACAAAATAAACCAGCATTCCAACTATATGATATTCTCAAAAAGGCAAAACTATGGAATCAGTAAAAAGATCACAAATTGTAGGGTTTAGAAGGAGGGACAAATAGGCAGAGCACAGAGGATTTCTAGGGCATTTAAACTACTCTGTATGATGCTATTTTGGAGAATGCATGTCATTATACATTTGTTCACACCCACAGAATGTAAAACACCAAGAAAGAACACAGTGGTAAACCATGGACTTTGGGTGATATATTTTGTCAATGTAGGTTCATCGACTGCAACACAAGTGTCACTCTGGGGGAGATACTGGCCATTGGGAAGCTATGTACGTAGGTGGGGCAAAGAACACGTGGGAAAGCTGTACTTTCTGCTCATTTCTTCTGTGAACCTAAAACTGCTTTAAAAAAAGTAAGGCCTATTAAAAGATATAAATAAGGCCTAAAAAAACGAAAAGGGGCATATGGGCAAAATTTATTTTCTTAGTTACTAACCCAATTGTTCTTAACTTCTCTGGCTATTTCCCTTTTTCTCCCTTCATTCGCTTTAGCAAAGTTCTCTAAAGACTCTTCTGTGTTAGCTTTCTTCATTTCTTGGGCTCCCATTCCAATGTTTTTACCCCTTCCAATCTGCTGGATTCTACCCCTATGAATCTTTTATAAAGCTCTCAATAAAGTCAGCAATGATCAACATGTCAAAACTTAATTTATTATTTCCCAGCCTTTACCTTACGGACCCCTCAGCAACACTGCTTAATGCCATTTAACACTGTTGACCACCTTATGAAATACCCTTCACTTCTGAACACTCTTCCATTAACTTCCCTCTCTTCTGTTTCTCCTCCTCTTCCTCTCTTTCCACCCTCTTTATTGATTCAGTTTCTTCCACCGGCCATTAAATTTTGGTATTCCTCTAAGCTCAGGATTAGGCCCTCATTTCAAGTTCTTTCATTTCACTCTAGACAATCTCATCCCTTTTCAGTCTCAATTATAATATTTACTCTGATGACTACCATTCTCTATTCTGAAGTCCATCTCCCTCTATCCAGCAACATATTCAGCTTCGTTATTTGTATATCTCAAAAAAACAAAAAACCCAAAACCAAAATCAAATACCCATAACTCTAAATAATGTCTTTGAATTAAACTTATAATTTTCCCTCTCAAATCCATTCTTTTTCCAAAAGCACTCCTATAACCTCATTTCAGTAAACTCCTATTCATTTTTTAATCTGGAGTCCAATTCCATCTCCTCAAAGAACTTTTCCCTGACCTCCCAATGAGGACAGTGGGGTTTGATTTAATGTTGTTACTACATCTGACTGTAAGCTCCATTTGGGCAAGGACTGTTCCCAAGTTTTACCAGTTCCAAATGTTTCAATAAAAAACTAAAAACCACGCAATGTAACCATTTTGAAATTGTCAAATATGCAAATAAAATTATCTACATAATTGAAAAGTCTTTCCTAACACATCAAAATTCCATAATTAAAGAAGGAAAACAAACTAAATCAGATTAAAAAAATCAACAGAAAAAAGCTTTAGTGAAATAATCGAAATGCCGAAACATATTTTAAGAAAAAGCACCCAGAATACTAAATTAGGTTCAGATTGTTAATTCCATATTAGAATTTAAGCAATAACTTTTTCCTACCTGGATTATTTACGCTAGTCAATATGCCTTTTTTGCATTTTTTCCTTGGCATCATCTCTCTTGGGAGTCTCCTCCAATCTGTGTGTATAAAAGAAGAAATATAAAAATTGCAGTAACTTCTACAAATTACTGCATTAGACATAATTACTAAAAAAATACAACAGCTACTCAATCATTGAAAATAAAATTTTTAGTATCAGATTGTACAGATATGGTCTGGAAATCTAAATATGACAAAAATTTTTTCCTATGAAAAGTGACCATTAAAATAGCTCTGAAAAAGTGCTATAAAATTTGTACAACATTCTTTTAACAGCTATTTGTAAATACAGTATTTATATAATCAATTTGAATAACAGTAATTTTCAAAACAAGAATAAGTGTAGAGAATTTTTTCTACATGAAAGGTTTTGGGTATAAATAGATGTGAAAAGTTATTCACAAAATAGTGTTGAATAAAAAAAAGTTTTTAAAACAATTATGTATAGAATCCCATTTAAAAATAAACCTACTATATACATATTTATACAGGAAGAGACAAAAGTAGGCTTACAGTTTTGAGTACATGAAACAGTTAATTCTTATATTGTTATTTATTAATTATGGTATTATTATGGCCCCATACTGTACATATATACTTGGGCAGACAAAGCTGTAGGTCGGGAATAAAATATTACAGTAACTTACAGTAATTCTTTGTGGATGTTAGGAAAATAGCTATTTTTCTTAAGTATTATTTATTTATTGACTGTTCTGTATTTTATAACTTTTCTGTAGTTGATATGTATTTTTAAAAATATTTTTATTTATTTATTTATTCTTTCATAGAGAGTGGGGAAGGGAGGAAGGAAGACAAGGAGAGAAACATCAACTGTGATTGCCTCTCACATGCCCCCAACTGGGGGCCTGGCCTACAACTCAGGCAGGTGTCCTGACTGGGAATCAAATTTTGGATTGCAGACCAGCACTCAGTCCACTGAGCCACACCAGCTGGGGCTAATCTGTATTTCTTATGTAATAAAAGATTTTTTCAAAAGGTAAAACAGGTGAGCATAATGCCAATGCATACAAAATTAAAATTAAGTAATTATACTATCTAAAACCTTTAAAATAAAAAACACGGCCCTGGCTGGTAGCATAGTGGATAAGGCACAGTCTACAAACCCAAAGGTTGCTGGTTCAATTCCCCAGCCAGGGCACATAACCAGGTTGCAAGCCAGGTCTCCAGCCAGGTCTGTGGCTGGAGGCAAGTGAAAAGCAACCATACACTGATATTTCTCTCCCTCTCTGCCTCTCTCCCTTCCTCTCCCTCTGGAGATAATAAATAAAATAAAATCGCTAAAAAAAACAAAAAATTAAATTAAAAGCAAAAAATAGCTATGGAAAAGTAAATTCCCTACCAAAGTAGGTAAATAATTCCTCCATTTATTACTTCCATTTAATTTTTAAGCATTGAGTTAATCAAAAAACAATGAAACATAAAAATGGATTAAAAGATACTGCCTGCTAATAAAAAAACGAAACCTCAGTTTATTTTGTAGAAAACATCTACATCTCAAGCTATTTTATCTGAATTAACAAATTTGAATACAATTGTTTTTCTAAGCAATTCGAAGACGATCATGAGGAAGTATGTATTAGATAGTAAGACTCATTTAGAAGATGAATATTTATGACGTGGAAGACATGAGACACTGAAAAGAAAGAGTACTTTAACCATTATGAAAGCATAATGCTGTAATTTCTGTAAAATACCAAGGACAGAGATGTCAAAGAAAAGTAAGTTAGCCCTGGCTGGTAGCACAGTGGATAAGGCACCGGCCTGCAAACCCAAAGGTCACAGGTTCAATTCCCCAGCCAGGGCGCATAACCAGGTTGCAAACCAGGTCTCCAGTCAGGTCTGTGGCTGGAGGCAGGTGAAACACAACCATACATTGATGTCTCTCTCTCCCTTCCCCTCTTTCTAAAAATAATGAAAATATTAAAAAAAAAGAAAGAAAGAAAAGTAAGTTAAAATGGGGAGACCCAGGTTCTAGTAGCACCATCCAAGTTGCCTGACAGGTCACTTTATTTCAATGCAACTTTTTAAATCTTCCAAGTAAATGAGCTAGATGGGATCTCTCTAGCCCATTTTGTGAATGTTGGGGCAGAAAAAGCTTTTAGGTATGGTTTTATAGAAAAGGCATACTCAACTAAAAATAGTCTATGTCTGATTGAAAGAAAGGAGGATCCATGAACTTAACTTTAAAAAAATCCTTAACACTAGATTTGGGTGTTTTTCAAAAGCTACAGAATCACTCAGGAGCACAGAACTGGGTACTACAGACTAAAGCTGATTTTCGCAAATGAAAATGAGAAATTCGAATGGAAATGCCAAGTCCTAGTTTGTTAAAAAAAAAAAAGTATTTTAAAAACTTTCAGAAAAATACTTCAACTCTACTGTCTTACAGTATAAAAATCTTTTCACCTTAGTTTTCAAGAGCTATATATTACTAATTAATTGCAGAAAAAAGACTCTATTTTGCTATGGTAAAAAAGGAACTTTGTCCTAAAAAGGATGGGATAGGAAGCAGCTTTTGAATATCATTTTAACATTTTCATTTTTTTTTTTTAATTTTGAACTAGAGATTCTTTTTTTTAAGATTTTATTTATTACTTTTTAGAGAGAGGGGAAGGGAGAGAGGTAGAGAGAGAGAGAAACATCAATGTATGGTTGCCTTTCACCTGCCTCCAGCTACAAACCTGGCTAGAGACCTGGCTTGCAACCTGGTTATGTGCCCTGGCTGGGAATCAAACCAGCGACCTTCGACCTTCAGGTTCACAGACCAGCACCTTATCCACTGTGCCACCAGCCAGGGCCTTAACATTTTCATTTTTATAATTACCTGGTATCCACTCTTCCTTGTATACCTTCATATATCTTTTACTATACCTTTCAATGTCTAGAAAAAAAGAAAATGTTCTTTAGAAAAAACAAGAATAAACCTCAATTTAAGCTAGTCCTTTAAAATCACTGAAAACACCAAATACCATACATTACATTCAGGGTATTTCCTACATTTGTACATAATGTATTCCTGAAAATATATTGAAGAGTTTGTTGAGCATTACACATTTAAGAAAGCAGCAAGAAGCAGCTACATATGAATGGCTGGGGGTGTGCAGAAACCCAAACCCTAATTATAGTTCTTAGAATCAGACAACCTGACTCATCTCTGAGGACATTCACTAGAGTCCAAAGCCACTCAAAAAGCCATTGACATAAAATAGTAAGGAGGTCTACTCAGCATCTGTTTTCTTCTGTTGACACTAGCCTCTAGCTAACTGGGATGTACATTAAGTACTTCATTGGAGAGGGAGGGCTGTTTGCTAGCCTCTGGCACTTAACACATACATTCAGTTAGCCTACTCAGTAAGTTACTCTTCATAATCCATTGCGGCAGAAGAGGAAAAATGGAGGAGCAGGTGAGGTTGGACTTGATAGGGCCATGAATGAACATGCTATAAGCCTTCCATGCCAACTACCGAGAGAGAACTCTTCAGGGACCCTGTGAGCTTGCTAAAAATGGAAGAGCCACAATTCTGTCTCCTCATCCTGTTTTGTCCACTACACCACAAGAAACTCCTTTAATGAGGGCCCAAGCACCACCATCATGCCATAACGTGATACCACGGTTCATCATAAATGGTGATTTTGGCGTAGAGCTATGAAAAATGGAGTAATACAAAAGATGAAGATACAAAAATTAAGACCAAAATATACACTGATTTTTCTTTTTCTTTTTTTTTTTAAAGATTTTATTCATTATTTTTAGAAAGAAGGGCAGGGAGGGAGGAAAAAAAGGGAGAGAAACTTCATTGTATGGTTGCTTTTCATCTGCCTCCAGCTATGGACCTGGCTGGACACCTGGCTTGCAACCTGGTTATGTGCCCTGGCTGGGGAATCAAACCAGTGACCTTTGGGTTCACAGGCTGGTGCCTTATCCACTGAGCCATCGGCAGGGCTGATTTTTCTTTTATGTTAAGAAAATGCTTCCTGCCTTGACTGGTAAGGCTGTGCATTCTTCTGCAAAGCTAGAGTTCTCTGAATCAATTCCAGGTCAGGGCACATGACTGAGTTGTGAGTTTAGTGTCCAATCAGGGCCTATTCAGGATGCAACTGATGGATGTTTTCCTCCCACCCTTCCTCTCTCTCTAAAAATAAATAAAATCTTTAAACAAAAATGCTTCTAAATAATGCTATGACCATGGGGTCAGTTAAAGATAACTAAAGATAACCAAAACAGATCAGAAATCAACAGACCAGGCTTTTCTAGATATTTAACTGTTTGGCTTTAATCTGCTCTCAAGCTTTTCACCTGTAAAGAGGAATCAGCACAAAAGAGATTCCCAACATGTGCATTTTATAATTTTCTTCAAAACAGATCCCATATTTTGAAAAAAAAATTAACCCAGAGTATACTAAAAAAAGCAGTTATTACCATTTATTATCTGGGTCCAATGAAGCATGTTTTATATTTTTTAAGTTATTTTCATAAAATTTACTGAATAAGAGATACTAAAAACTATCTACTGGAACCAAATTAAAGAGGCATATCATTTAAATAGATGTTTCTCCAACGAAGACATACATGGGCGGGGGAAAAAAAACCCTAAAAAACAAAAACCACAAGAGAAGATGCTGAACATCATTAACCACTAGGGAAATTCAAATCAATGCCACAATAAGACACCACTTTACACCTCGTAGGAGGTAGAAACAGGAGGGACAGAGGTGATGTTCTGCAAGCCATTTCAGAACTTAAAATGGAATTGAAATGACACATTTACCTACACTAGAGCCACAAGGTCTTTTATGAAATAAATGGAGTTTCTTTTATTAATGCTTTCTATACCAACAGGTTCCATGTGACCCTGTCTTAATTTTTAAATTTCTTTTTCTTTAAGATGCCCAGTGGTTCAGGAACCTGAGCTGGGAACCACTGGGCCAGGTGATGTCCATGTACCTTTGCAGCTAATGTTCAATAAAATAGTAACATTCTTTGGTGTTTTACCTTTATGATAAAATTAATATATTTCATCGTAAAGGAAATACCAATCACTTCTGTACATCTACCTAAAAACATTATAAACAAACCTTGAACATATCATATGAAAGGTTTATTTTGTGCCTTCATTTTTTGTGACAAATCTCAGTGCCCTGAGCTACCCAGCCACTTGATTATCAGGAATTCTTGAGATTCCTACCCTATTTGTTTATCTTAGTCTAGTAATTTAGTTCTTTACATAAGTCCTGAAGTCTCTCATTCCTAAAGCACATAGCTGGCAAGTGATGGAGAAGGCTGGTGATGGTGATGTAACACTATTTAGCATACGTCTCCCTGGCAGTTGATTATGTCTCTTCAGTCTGGTCAATTCTTTCTCATTCATCATCTCATATATTATATAAACATTATACATGTGTGTACACATATGCCTATATATAGCATATATTAGCCTGTCTACACACATATGTATGTATATATTACACTTAAAAACCTTTTCTTTTCAACCATTGTTTTTAACAAATACAGGACATCAGGAGAAAGAGATAAACATGAAGATTTCAAGGAGAATGTACTTCTATCAATTTAGAATATTCCATACAAATGTTTTCTCCTGGAAAAAAAAGAAACAAAGAAAAACAGAAGCAAACAATTCCATATATTTTTTAATATTTCATTGTGCTGTTATCAAAGATAAAGAGCCTCTTGATCCAGCTACAAACCAACCACTCTCAGAAACCAGCAACAAAGTTATATTCTTAATGTGCTTGTCTAAAAGACTCAGATAGCTATTTTAATGATATGATACACTCTTAAATTAGACATGTCCTTTAATAACAAGCACATTTATTTAAATAAATCTGTCCTGAATTTAGAGAAAAAACTATTTAAAAAAATAGATATACCCTACACTGTTATTTTTCTAAGAACAAATATTTATTTGTTAATTTAGTTACTTTTTTAAATCTTTAAAATGAGAGCTTAAAAAAATTAATAAAAAATAAAAATTAAATAAAATGAGAGCTTTAATGTCATCTTCAAATCAAAGGGATAAAAGCATAAATGTAATCATGAAAGTTAAAAAAATTTAACATTTTCAAGGTAAAAAGAATTCACTATTTTGTAAGTAAAATTATCTCTTATCAAACCATTATATAACTTCAAGCAGTTGTTTTTAAAAATTAAACGAACCTGTCTAAAAGACTTATTATAATTACAAGCACATGTAATATTATATAAGACTTCCCTTTTGACTCTTAGCTAATTCTGTGGTTCAGAGAGAGGAAAAATGGAATGCACTTTTATTACTAATGGGATGAGATGAAACTATATGAATTTCTCATGTTTTAATAATGTTATTTTAAGAACTCAAGAATGATATAGAGGTCTCTAATTTCAGCATTCAATATGGGCAGAAACTAAAAATCAATATAGTTCTACAGTACTAAATAATCACACAGGAATGGGTTGGCTTCCTCTAGAACCACTTCCCACTCCCAGTCTAAGAATGTCAAGCCCTCTCCATCTGAATCTCCTTTCTGTCCTTAGCATAATCAATGAATATGTGTTTTATATTCTACTATATCTAATATATAAATTATAAGCCAAAATACAGTCAAGGTATTTAAAAAATTTAACCAAAATATGAAATAAGCAGAGACCTGCATAAAGATTATGTATAAGGATAGTAATCATGGCATCACCCATGAGAAAATAAAAATTAGAAACAACCTTAAATCTAACAGCAGGGAATTAGTTATAATTAATGTTACATGCACTATGGAATAGCACATAGTCATTAAAAAATGGTATTTTCCAAGAATACTAGGAATATGTAAAAATGTTAATAATGTGCTATTGAGTAAAAAAAAGAAAAGTAATATGAATCCAATTTGGTAAAAAGAATACACATGCAGAAGAAAAATTTTGGAATATACCATAAAATATGAACAGCACTTTAATCTAGATATAAACATAAGGTGATTTTTACTTTTTAAACATTTTTTAAGTTTTCATAATTTTCACTGAACATACAAAACTTCTGTTGACAGGTAATTTTATAAATATCAAAAAATTAATATATTTTTTGTTAAATAACATAAATATGCTTTCTTCAGGTAGTTGATAATTTCCAACTGAATCAAATCAATGAGTACTAAATGACCACATATCTTGTTCCAAAGCACTGTTTCATCTGTATACACCAAATGAAAAAAAATCAAAGAATCCAATACACACCTTCTCTTTCTTCAGGTGTTTCTATAAAATAAGGCATTCTTTTCACAGTTTCTCTCAACTCCTGTTTCAGAGCCAGCATGTAATCTTCTCCCTCTCCTGTTTTCAGTGGCACTGGTTTATAATCTGTATCCTATTTAAGTTAAGAGACAATATTTTTAAAAATAAATATTTCAATATCCCTTTTATCTATATTCTGGAAATGTCAGTTCTATTGAAAAACTACATTTTACAGGTACTAAGTTTTACAATCTACTTAAAATATGTTGATCTTTTGTAACCTATTTCACCTTTTAGCCCATTTGCTCTTATTTTAGAGGTAGGAAAAATGGTTAATTTTCCTACCAATCCTAATTTTCCTGAGTATAAAATAATCATTTTGCTATATAGTTTATTTGCTATGATTCCATATTATAAAAATCAAGGGACCCAAATGGGAGTAACTGCTTTAGTCTCCTATTAACCCCAATGGGAAGTGGTAGTGTTGTTTGAGGCAGTAGCATAAAAAAAGCAATAGTAGCACTTATCGTTTCGCAAGTGATTATTATGACCAGGATGTATTCAGTATTCACAACATTCAAAATCTCATTTCAAGTATTACCAATATTTCCCTTTTTACAGTGAAGAAATTGAGAAGTGAACAATCTGTAAGTCCATAAACATGTAAAGCAGGAGTTTGAAACTACATTTTCAATTTTTAAAAATTACATGCACACACATTTAAATATATGTGTATATATGCATATATTCATAATACACACATTCATAAAAAATGTGGATCCTCAGGATATATAGTAAAGGCACTTCTGGTTTCAGAAGCTAAGTATAGGATACATTTTCAAAATTTTACTTCAAATTTATTCATTAATTCTACAACTACTGATTGAATGTCTACTATAGCCAGGCACGGTTGGACAACAGGAAATCTATGATAAACTAGTCAAAGTTCCTGCTTTCACAGAACTTACATTCTAGGGGAGACAACAAATAAGTAAACAAATAAGATAATATGTAATTTCTAGTAATAAGTGCTCTGAAAAAAATGAAGCCAGATAGAGGCAAGAGTGACTATACATGGAGGCTGCAGGGTAGGCATGTGTGACCTCTCAGGAAAATCATGTTTAAGCAGAGAGCTGGAAAAAATTAGGAAGCTATCCATGCAAAGATTTAGGAAACAGAAGGCCCCAGCCAGGCAAACTACAAGAGGAAAATGCCGGAGGGCACAAAGAGGCCGGGACTTAGAGGAAGAGAACAGTGTGGAAGGAAAAGGGTCAGTGAGACATCACAAACGCCAGGTCAGACAGCCTCTGAGCCAGGAGTAAGGAATTTCAATTTTATTCCATGTATAAAAGAACAGTATGTACTAATAGTCCCAGTGTTTAGAAGTAATCTTACACTGGACAAGAGCCTGTTTTAAAAGAAATAAACATAAAGTGATGTTATGCCTACACCTGAGTTACTTATCTTTGTTCTTTGGATGTGGTGAACCTCAGAAAGGCAAAATATCAAGAGCAAAAAGTAGAGACTCTATGTGAGACATGTAGATTCCCCGGATGTGTTTGTCCATGGCCTCTAGTTACATAAATCTTTCATCAAAGGACTTTTCCTTTTGAAGCAGGAAAAAAATTTCCTGGAGGGATTATCTAGTTATTTATGATTTTTTCATTTTTTAAAATACTGCAGCACATACACATCTGGAAATGTAAGCTTACATTTTAAACTAAATATTGTATAAAGCGAAAGCATTAAACATTGTGCCAATTTAGCTTACAGCATACTCATTACATTTAAAAGCAACACTAAATGTAAAAAAAATTAAAATTAAAAATTAAATAGAAAAACACTAAAGCAACACTAAATGTAGCAGAAGCACTTCTATTTTGAGTAACTAACAAAACTTAAATTCACTCTAAGAAAATATGGAAATAAGCATACACAAAAAAGGTTTAGTGGGAAAAAAGGCCAAAACTAGAACACGGAGCAAAATTAAAGTCCATAGATACAAGATGAGAAGAAAATTCTGAGTGAAAGTCTGGTAGATTGGGAACTGAGGACTATTGTAAAACCTTTACTTTAAAAAATGCTATTTTTTAAAAGACTTTTTGTATGTATGTATGTATTTATTAATTTAGAGAGAGGGGAAGGCAGGGAGAAAGATGGAGAGAAAAATACCATTAATTGCCTCTTGCACATGCCCCAACCAGGGATTGAACCAGCGACCTTTCAGATCATAGGCCAGGGCTCAATCCACTGAGCCACACCAGCCAGGGCAAAAATATTATTTTAATATCGTAATACATGTATATCAATAATAGCAGTGTAAGATGAATGAATTTAAAAGATTCTTAACTCACACAGTACTGAAATACATTCTTGGAAAGGTACGTGAAAGTTTTGTTTTCTGTGTTTTTAAGACAGCACTCTGAAAAATTAGAAAAGGTTCAGGGAAGAACAGTGGAAATATTTAAATTAAAGGTAAGTGAAATAGGCTCTAACTTTCTCATACTTTAGGATATCATAATGCTATCATATAGTCAAGTCCTACACAGAATTTAAATTTTCTCCGAAATACAAAAAACACACTATGAGAATTTGCTGTTAATGTACTTACAGGAAATAGTGGTGGTGGTTTCAATACTACATCAGGCAACTTTTCACTCCTGCTGAATCCAACTGCCTCAACATTGAAGGTGTAAGCAGCACGTCCTCTTCCTTTATTCCCAGCCATTGGAACTAGTTATCCAGAAAAGTGGGCAAATTCTGAAAGACACTATTAATGATTAAGATTTTCTTTGGATCATACGAAAAATGAAACCAACATTTTAAAGCAAAATACACCCCACCCCTTAAGTAGCACGGCCAATTTAAACACTCCTGGAAAGCAAAACTTGTAAAGAAATAAGCATGTGATGAACTGAGTTCTGAACCTCTCCCATCTAGTCATGTTTGGCAGGTGAGGTGACGACGGCCTCAACTCTCTCACCCAGGTCCTGAGTGGAGGCTGACAGACCCTGGGTCTTCTCCAAGACACGGCCCCAACCACAGGATAGCCAGTTGGTGCAATTTTCTACACTCCTCTGTGGTTTGGCAATAAGATCTCCAATATTTGTGAAAATGTGGACATAAAAAGCTCAGGCTCTTGAAGAGAGAACACTTTCTTACTTCATTCAACTTAAAGACTATCAGCAGTCATACATACTTTAAATTTTGAAATGATAGTTCTTGTTATCCTAAAATCTGAATGTTAGAAAAGATTGAGTGTTGCATCCTTAAGTCCTGTTCTGAACATCTGAGTGTCTAAAACATGATTACACTATCATGTGATAACTGAGCCAGCCATGTATTAATAGGGTTTCTTACACTCAGGCTCTTTTACTACAACTCTGCATTTGACTGTAGTGAAGACTGTAATACACACTTTTAAAATCTTTTCCCACTGGTAAGACTGAGTATCATTCAACACAGTAAGCTCTAAAAGCAATAATATGCCCTATATAGCTGTAACAGTTTCCTCCCTTTTCTCCCTGGTCATTTATTTATTTTTTAAAATGTCATTGTACATACAGTGCTTTTCCAACTTTAAGGCACATGGGAATATCCTAGATATCTTGTTAAAATGCAGGTTCTGATTCAGTTGGCCTTGGGCAAGGCTTGAGAATCTGCATAAGCTCCCTGGAGATATCATCGATGCTGGTTTGCAGACTACACTTACAAGTAGCAAGGTGACAACAATAAAAAAATATATTTTAAAAAAATTGGGGAAAAAAAAGAGTAGCAAGGTTGAGATCCAAGAGGGAGGCGTTGATTGACCTGCTGCGTCTCCTCCCACAACCAAAAACAATACAGCTACCTCAAAACTAGCGACATCCAGAAATTCCTGAATGCAGAACTGCAGGGAAGTCCAACAAACAAAAGACAGAAGAAAGACTCATCCAGACAGGAGTGGAGCTGGGACACAGAGGAAGCAGTTTAGTTGAGCAGGGTGCCAGCGCACTTGATGGCAGCTGCGGAGTTGGTGGCACAGGTGGGAGAGCGGCAGGGGTGAGCCGCGAAGAGAAATCACAGTTGGGGCACCTACTAAATACTCCTGGCACCTGACCAGATCGCATGGCTCACCGTTTCAGTGCTGGGGGAGAAAAGTAAAAAGCCACATTGCTTTTTCTGACTGTGAAAACCAATGGGGTTTGGGGCAGCGGAACTATCAGGAAGAGTTCCTTTGTTCAGAGGCCCCCATGGCCCTAAAACGTCCACAGACCCACCCACTCTGGGAACCACGGAACTAGAGAGGAGCCAGCCCAGTATAGGAAGTGGAAAAAGTGCCTGAAAAAGTGGCGAGTGCTGAGCAAGCAGCAATTCCCTCTCAGACCTCCCCACCTCCACATCACCACTACCTGGTAAAACCTGTCACCTGACACAGTGGAAAGCCTAAGGTTCCGCCCGTTACAACTAAAAGGTGAACAGCTCTACCTAAGACCCAGGGGCAAACACAGGAGCCTGTCTAGATGTTGAAACAGAGAAATATGACTCAAAAAAGGGCACAAATCAAGGTCCCAGGGACCAAACTAAGCATCAAAGAAGTGGCCAGCCTGACAGATGAACAGATTCCAAGAATGATAAGATGCATATTTTAAAATGCTGGTAATCAAGATGCTCACAGACTTGACAGATGCCTGAGTACGGTAAACACATAAGGGAAAAAGTGAAGCCCAGGCCAAGTGAAACAAAGGAAAATACACACAAAACCTATGATGAAGGTAAGGAAATTAGGGTTCGAATCAATGATTTGGAACATAAGGAAAAAATAAACAGTCAACCAGCACAGAATGTGAAAACAAGAATTGAAAAAATGAGGAGAGGATTAGGAACCTCTAGGATGACTTTAAACGTGCCAATATCCAAATCATAGGAATGCCAGAAGAAGAAGAGGAAGGGCAAGAAATTAAAAATTTGTGTGAAAAAATAATAAAGGAAAACTTTGTAAATTTGGTGAAGGAAATAGACATACAAGTCCAGGAAGAGAATCCTAAACAAGCTAGATCCAAATCGAACTACACCAAGACATACCACAATTAAAATGCCAAAGGTTAAAGAAAAAGAGAATCTTAAAAGCAGCAAGAGAAAAGAAGAGAGTTACCTACAAACAAGTTCCCATAAGATTATCAGCTGGTTTCTCAAAAGAAACTTTGCAAGCAAGAAGGAACTGGCAAGAGGTATTCAAAGTGATGAAAAGCCAAGGACCTACAGCCAAAATTATCCTACCCAGCAAAGCTATCGTTCAGAATGGAAGGGGGGATAAAGTCCTTCCCAGACAAGATAAAGCTAAAGGAGTTCATCATCACCAAGCCCTTACTACATGAAATGTTAAAAGGACTTATTTAGGAATAAGATCAAAACCATGAACATTAAAACGACAATAAAGTCGGAACTATGAACAACAGAACCTGAAAAATGAAAAAGAAGGAAAACAAAAACAATCCAAGCGAACAACCAGAATAGGACCAGAACCATAGGTATGGGGATCACTGGGGGAGCTATCAGCTGGGAGGGGAAGGGGGCAAAACAGGGAAACAGTGCAGGGATTAGGAAGCATAGTTGGTGGGAATAAGATAGACGGGGGATATTAATAATAATAGAGGAACGGGTAAAATTAGAGAACTCTATGTAACCCGTGGACATGACCTAAGGTGGGGGTGGGACTGTGGGAGGGAACAGGATTGGGTGGAGAGGAGCCAAGGGAAAAGAATTTGGGACAACGGTTACAGCATAATCAATAAAACATACAAAAAAGGGGGGTAGCAAGCCTATACATGGTCCCATATTTTGGATTTGAATGGTTGCAGACATGAGATATGGTTTAACACATTCCTCTATACTCTGTATTTTCTATGAACAGGTGTACTAGAGGCTTACTTGAATTTGCGTTGGATTTTATATTTTTTTGTAAGAATACCTAAAAGAGATGCTTTTTACTACTTCATCACATGAAAATGTACATGAAGTGTCTGGCCCAGTGATGTTCACTGATCAGTGGGTTTAGGTGTTGTCACTGTTTCATAAGGTTTCCCCTCATTTTTTCACCTGATGATTTTGGCAGCCAATGATGTTCATAGCCTACATCCATTACTCCATTATGGGTTGCAATGTGGTGACACATATTTTATCCTTCTTTCTGTAATTCTAAATAAATTCTACCAGGAATCAATACCCTCATTCACTACTTATTTACTTTATGAAACATAATTCATATAGGAAAGGTGCTTATTTTAATAGCCAGGCTCATTTCAGCTGTCCACACTAAAAGAGAAGGAAACCATCCAAATGGCCTTGTTTCCATTGCTGAGTCACTGAAGCAGATGCTGAGCTTACAGAGAGCAGGTCTCCCAAGTATGAATATTGCTAGGCCGAATTAATTGTGGGAACCCAGTAGATATAGTGGAGACCACTAGGCTGAATTTGAATCCAGAAGTTGTCACTAATTAAAAGATTAAGAACAATTCTAGGTAATTGCCCAAACTTGCCTGGTCATGAGAATTACCAGGAAGATTTATTAAACAGAGTCCCATGTGATCCCCAAGTCATTAAACCCACCACACCAGAATCTTTGGAGGTGAGTTAAAAAACTCACCCTAGAGTCTATTGACTACCATTGCATGATGGACTATCCCTTCAGAAATAACAAAATCTGCTGTCTCTAAACTTCCTTATCAAGCTATCTTTGGGTGTGTAATAGCTCTCATTAGTGAATGTACTGCCCTCCACAGAAAAATCAGTCCTAGTTCTTGAGACACCCTTAATAATTAATTATACGATTTTCTGGCCTACAGATCTATTTCCCTTAGTTTGCTTATCATCAGTCAGTTCTGGACCTGGAGAAGCTTCTAAATCCATTTTTTTTTCTCTTGTAGAGCTGAGTAGCAGGCAGTCCCTTGACTATGGTAACTATCTAATGGGATAGTTAACCCTAAGTATCACTCTTTGAAATCCTTTAAGTTGATTCAGCAATTGCTCTCTTTTTCACCCTGCCAAACTTCTTGAATGAAGAGTTTTTTAACCATTCAGGTTCCCCATTTTCGCATCATCCAAATCTTTCTTTACTTCACGTCAGCCAATTTTATCCAGTCATTCATTCAACCAACACTGGGCACTGGCGCACTGTGGCAGGACCCAGACGGCCTGGACAAAACTGGTTGCTGCCCTTAGGCCTAAAATTTCACTGGAGGAAAGGTCACAAACAAGTAAATAAGTATGCAAAATAATATTATCTGTTCCCTCCAAAAGGATGCTGAAGTCCTGAATGTCCCTAACTGTGAATGGAACCTTCCACCTTTGGAAGTCAAGTCTTTGTAGATGTGATCGAATTAAGATGAGGTCATACTGAACTGGGTGAGCCCTCTTCCAATAATTGGTATCCTTATAAGAGGGAGATCTGGGCAGAAAGAGAAAGGCACACTCAGAAAACACCATGAAAGGCAGAGGCAGAGATGACAATGCTGCATGCTGCATCTGCAATCCATGAACACCAAAGAATGCCAGGAAACACCAGAAGCTAGCAAAAAGGTATGGAAAAGACTCTCCCACAGACCTCCAAAAAAACCCCAACCCCACCAAAGCTTTAATTTCAGGCTTTCGGCTTCCAGGACTATGAGAGAATAAATTTCTGTTGTTTTAAGCTATTCAATTTGTGTTAATAAGTTATGGCAGTCCTAGGAAATCAATACAGCTCTGAAAACAAAATCATGGTAAGGGGATAAGAGAGAAGCACATAAGTATGGTAGTGTGGTAGTGGCTTTTGAGACAAGGAAGGTCTTTCTGTAGAAGAAAAATTTATTGAGCAGAGCTGGGAAAGGCTGGTGAGCCACTAGATGGAGGGATAGGGTGGAGATGATTACAGAGAAGTAACAGTGCAGAGGAGGAAGCCACAAGTTGGGAGTGTCTGAAGAACCAGCGCCAATGTAGTTGGAGCACAGCAAGAAGCTGGTAGAGGCCAGATCTCCATCTCCTGGAGCCCTATGAGAGCTGCACTAAAGGGTTTGGCTTTTATCTTACTTGTGATGGTCTCAAAGGGTCCTCAATGGCAAAATCCACTGACCTTTTGTCTTTGTTCATGCTCTTGGACTTCTGAAGCCCACAGCTCATTACTACTGCCTCCTCTTCTCTTTTGAAACTCTCTTTCCTAAGCTTTAATAAAAGTCATGGTTCTTCTACCCCACTGACCATTGTTTTTTTGGTCTACTTCTCTTCTTAAACTCCCTATATATGAATTTCTTTCAGATTCATTCTTTGACCTTCTACTATTTTTTTTTTGTATTCAGAAAATGTACTCACTCTAGAGGTTTCCCATACCATTAACTTCAGCACTAAACTTTGTCCTGATTTTCAGCCTATATGCTTACTAGCAAAAGAGTACTTGGACCAAGCAAGTGGCCCGGTTGGCTGGAACATCATCCTGTACACCAAAGGGCTGTGGGTTCAATTCCCAGTCAGGAAACGTACCTAGATTACAGGTTCAATTCCTGGTTAGGGTGTCAATGAAGATAACCTTCCGATGTTTCTTCCCCCTCTTCTTCTCTCTCTAAAATAAAATTTAAAAAATATATCCTCAGGTTGCGGGGGGAGAGTATTGGGATAGCATCTTAAACTTAACATAGAAAGATAATCCTACCTCTGCACTAACTATCTTGCCTTTCATGTGCAAGATCTCTGTTTCTATCCACAGTATATTGCTTTCCCAGACACCAATATCTGTAGATTTGGAGTGATAATAGTATTGATTTCTTACTTTGCTGCACTCCTCCTGTCAAATCAATCATCTAATTCTTCCTTTAAAACGTTCCCCCCTTTCTAGTTATTGTACCATAATCCAGCTAAGCCATTTTCCACCTCATTTAACTGCAAATTTCATGGCTTCCCTTATCTCCCTGTTTATTTATTCTTGCACATTATTCATTGTTCTTACTCCTATTTATAAAGCCTAGTTCTGATTATGCTGCTCATCTTTCCTCTTGGCTGGCGAATTAAATGCAAACTCCCTACCCAAGCATTCAGAACCCTTTTAAGGTGGTTGCACCTATCATTCTGACTCATTCTTCTGGAATCATCTTTATTACCATTCTCTCTCTTATCTCTTTTCACCTTAAGATCCAGTTTAAGTTCCTCAACAGTCATTTATTTCATCCCACCTTGCTCTTGGAAAAATCCTCCCGGATTTTTATAACTTGAGATGAAACATACTGCTCCACTCCTCAATTCTGGAAGAAACACAGACATGCCTCTTTTGGGAAACGGGCCTTTTCCATAGAAGAGTTTCACTTACGTTGTTTGTTTCATCAACTATATTAATAATAAATTTTATACCCCACACTCTCTTCCCTCAAATTCTGGAGATCATGACTTTCTAGCTCATGAACGTGCACATAAAGATAGTTCTGAACAGAGGGACTGGAAAAAGTCTAATTAAGTTAGGAGAATATTCAAAAAGGCTGCATCCCCACCAAAAGCTTTAGTAGGAGTGTAAGGGAGCTCTCCTCCTTGAGCACACTTTCTTCTTCTACAGAAAGACCTTCCTTGTATCAAAGACAGAGTTCACCTGTCTTTGTATGAAGGCTTATTAGTAGATACCACAATAAGGGGTTTCATAATTCTCTTTTATAATGCTCTCTCGTGGGTCTCTAATTTTCCTGGTTGAGTAGGGAGGTTAGTCAAATCTTCAAGGGAATTTTTGAAGATTAAACGGATGTTTCAATAGCTAGGACAACCATGGTGGGAAAGCGACCTGGTGTCAATAGTGGGGGTGTTTTATGCGGCTGGCAGGACTACACCCAGTTATCATCCACTTTTTCTCTCTTTACAAAGCGTGGCCGCCTTCACGTAAGCTTTTTTACCAACTTTGCTCTCTTTCAAGACTGAACAAACTAACCAAAAATATATAAATAAATGGGGGGGGGGGCTGTGAAAGAATATAGAATTTAATTTTTTGGAAAAAAGACCTTATCAACAACTCTTCTCCCCAAGATACAGGATCAAGTGTCTACTTGAAGAAAAGTCTGCGGCAACGATTCGTGCCTGAATCAATCACAGAGTCACTGTATTTGAAAAATCTACCATCACTAAGAGCATACATTCCTTTCTCACGGCAAACAGTCTCAGGAAGAGGAGACTAGGTAAGATTTTAAAATATTTTGAAGGGATTAAAGGCTTCTCAACGAGCCTCAACCCAGAGGCGCTTTAATGAAATCTCCACCCTGGCTCCCCCCACCTTCTCCATGTGCCCCTTTAACTCCCCTCTAAACTCTCAATCTCCTCCCAAGCCCTCAATTGCTTCTTCTGTTACCTGTTCACTAAGAATCGAAGCTTCGGCAAAACTGCGCAGCCGAAGAGGCGGCGGGTAAAGAACCGACCCAGACACCGGGCTCCGGCAACCCGGGACCGGTTCCACCACTGGAGATGTGCGCTCCTCCCTCCACGCGGCCTCAGAGCGGAGCTCCGAGCCTCACCAGCTAGCTCCGCCCACTCCCTGGCTAGGCCCCGCCCTCTGGGCGCGGAGCTTTTTAGTCCTTGGCAGGCTCCGTAGTGGACTAACCCCCTGGGCCTGACTCTTTCTGCGCCGGCTGCAAGTGCGCACCCTGGCGCGTGGTGGGTGGGCGGGCCTGGCGCACCCTACATCTTGCGCCCGGCCTCTGCAGTCAGGAGTCCCGGAGTTGGGAAAATCACCGGTCGGCTGCAGTGGCCCTCGCGTTCACGCTCCCTCGTGCTGCGGCTACGGAAGTTGCGATTGCTCCTGCGCCCCGCTGCGGGCAGAGCAGCCTCTGTTCGGTGCAGACCGGGTGGCAGAGCGCGGAGTGCGGCTGGACGCTCCGGGCCACGGCTCCGCACCTCCCTCCTCCTCGCGCAACGCCTCCTCCCTCTGCTCCTCCCCCCTAGCTGCGGGCAGAACGCCCCACTCGGCTGCGGCGTGCAGAGTCTGGACAGCCTGCCCGAGGCACACACGCCCACGTCCGCTCCGCCGGGCCGCACCCCTGCGCAGCATGTCAGCGCTCGAGTGGTACGCCCACAAGTCCCTGGGCGACGGCATCTTCTGGATTCAGGAACGCTTCTACGAGTCGGGCAACCGTGCCAATATCTGGCTGGTGCGCGGCTCGGAGCAGGACGTGGTCATCGACACCGGCTTGGGGCTGCGCAGCCTCCCGGAGTACCTGTACTCCTCCGGCCTCTTGCAGGACTGCGGGGCCAAAGAGGACGCGGCGTGTCGGCCGCTGCTGGCGGTGGCCACCCACGTGCACTTCGACCATTCCGGCGGCCTTTACCAGTTTGACCGGGTGGCTGTGCACCATGCCGAGGCCGAGGCACTGGCCCGCGGGGACAACTTTGAGACCGTGACCTGGCTGTCCGACAGTGAGGTGGTGCGGGCGCCCAGTCCCGGCTGGAGGGCCAGGCAGTTCCGAGTTCAGGCGGTGCAGCCCACCCTGATCCTCCAGGATGGTAATGGCCCTTCATGGGCGCCTGCTTTCTCTTTAAGGGAGGGGATTGGGAAGAAACTGCCCGAGGGATGCGAGTTGCAGATGTGCGTGACTGTAAGGGGCTTGTTTTGTCACCTCGCTGAGATGCCAGTTTTGTTTCTTCCTTCCTTGAGCAAAAGCCCACTCGACCAGAGCCAGGGCTATTGCATCTTCCCTCCCAGAGAACAGCTCAGTCACCCTGTAGCAATGCTGAGTACTAGAATGAAAGCCGGCCCCACCCCCTGGTCAGTTTCCTGTGTAAGGTACAGAGACTGGTGACCAGAAATTGCCCATTCGTCTCCTGAGCACCTGTCTGACATTTCCAGGCGTTTTTCAGGCGAGAAGGGTCCGTGTCATGCTCTGTCTGTTTAATAACTGCTTACTTCATTTGCTCCGTGACCACAGAATAAGAGCAATTTCCACCTGTAGACTAAGAAAGCCATTAGAGAAGAGTGGTTCCAGTCTGCTCGTGAATCCTTATCTTCCAGACAGATTTCTGTTCTTTATGTTGACTCACCAGAAAAAAATTCTTGGTAGAAATCACAAAAAGTAGAATATGTTTTGAGGCTTGCACTACAACACATATCAGGCCTGGATGAAAATGAGGCCTGAGAAAGATTAATAAGGAGGTTATTTCTGGTGATAGTGAAGCATGTATAGGTATCCTTGGGCTGCTTTGGCTCTGAAAGATAGGATGGGGTCTAGAGAGAAACTAATGGAAGAAAATAAGACTATGGACCCAGTCCTCTCAACCCCATGTAGGCACTTAATTGAGCAATATTTATATATTAATTTTCTTTATTCTTTTCAGAATACTTCTGTTGATTTCCTTTTATCCTCTCAGAACACATTTGAAATGAGGCAACTGACACCCCCTCCCCCCCAAATAAATGGCATGCTTAGAATGCACAGAGCTAGACAGTGGCAAAGCCAGGATTGAATTTAAGACACAACCCATGAAAGCATGCAGATCATACACAAATTCTACCCCATAAATATATTATGGTAATTCTGAGTAGAATGTGAAATTCCCTTCATTCTATTATTGAAACCATTTTGATGGTCACTTCAGATTATTCAAATGTTTGTTAAACTGGACATAGAAATATCCAGTTGCTACAGCACAATCAGGCTCACTTTGTGACTGACCAATATGACAAATAATTAAATATTTTACAAAAAGCAGATGAGATCCTGATCACTTGAGATATTAAACGAAACAAAACATGATTCTATAACTCACGACCCATCCAAAGCCTTTTGATTAAAAATTTAAATCTAAAGATTAAAAAACAAACTGGTTTAGATGGGAGTCTTATATTCTCTAACAACTTGAGATGAAAGAAAAGTACATTTCATGTAAATTTAATGTCCTTTTACATTACTGTAAATTTACATGAAATGTACTTATAATTATTACGTAGTTTGGTAAAATGGATACTTGTAGAGGTAAGAGTTCCATGCAGTTGATGGGTATTCAGACCAAATTTTTTCTGGCATCCAGACCAAAAAATGTTGACTTCAGTATTTAAAATACATTCAAATTGTCTAAATGAATAAATTACTTTTATTTACTTTTGCCCTCTGCAGCAATAGGATATCAATGGCAAGTGATAGGAATAATTCTTTCATAGGTGAATAGTCCAAGCAGACCTTTGTAACATGCCTGGGGTCACACAGCCACTTTGGAAAAGAGCTGGGACTAGAGTGCGGGATTTCTAAATACCATTGATGGAGAATTCTAGCCTTATAGTTAAAATTAAAGCATTTTGGAGCTGCAGGTAGCCTGCAGTCACCTGTGTGGTGCTTTCAGCCTTTGAAGGTGTGAAAGGAAAGCTTAATATTTACTAAACACTTTGAAGGTGATAGTATTGTGCTAAATCAAAAGTATTTTTTATTAATTAGGAACTGAACTTCTCACCCTCTTGAGTAGTATCGGATTTGCTCTTTTCTCTGGAATATTAATTTCCTGTCTTCTGAATGGTGTGGTGTGCTAACTTGCTATTATCAGGCCTGAATGAAAACGAGGCCTGAGAATGAGGCCATCCAGATACCTGGAGGGAGATAAAAAAATATTAAAAATCAGTACACAGTTACACACATACATCAACAGCATATACCTAAATAGCATAGTTTTCATTGTGTTGGCCAGAAGCCTGAAGTCGTTATTTAATTACATTTCATTTGAGTGAATTGATAATCACCTGTCTTGAAGAAACATAAATCTGTACACTGTATTACTAATCCAAAAGCTAACATGTAAATGAGGGTCAAGAAGGAAAAGGAGAGATCATCATTCAGTGCATCATCTTTGATGGAAAAACAACTCACCCTTCAACTAGTGAAATAGTATCTTCCTGTAAGAAGACAGCAATAAACCTTAGATTGATGCAGCACATTCTTCTTGAATGGACTCACATTTTGCCTGTTTTTCACAATATTCAAGTGATAGGAAGTGCAGGCATTTTGGCTCTGTTACACATATTTTAAAATTTTGCCCAGCGTCACCAATGTACAAGGTGGTCTTAAAGTAGGTTTACAGTTTTTAGTATGGAAAATAATATGATAAATAACAATGCAAGAATAAACTCTGTTTTTGGTTCTTACAACGGTATACCTACTTTTGCATTAGAGCAATTGTTTTAGGTGGACTTGAATCATTTGGGAACTACAGAAAAAAAGAGAAAGATTCCAGAAAGGTAGCAGGTTGAATAAACACATCTAATTTGACTCCCTTCCAAAGCCCCACTAGGACTACTGTAAAGGGACCATGGTTTTCTCATTCAAAATATAAATCCAAGGCCCTGGCTAGTGGCACAGTGGATAAGGCCTCAGCCTGCGAACCCAAAGGTTGTTGGTTCAATTCCCCATCCAGGACACACAACCAGGTTGTAAGCCAGGTCTCCAGCCAGGTCCTTAGCTGGAGGCAGATGAAAGGCAACCATACATTGATGTCTCTCTCCCTCTCACCCTACCCCTCTCTCTATGAATAATAAGTAAAATTTTTAAATAAATAATAAAGTGAATAACACTATTAGGGGAAAAAATATATCAATGCACATTGACTGAGGAACTGTTTTGAATGCTAGAGATTACTAAAAATGATGAATAGGTTAGCAGTTATATCCTATTCCAGCAATAGGAAAAGAAGAGCCAATCTAGTTTGCACTGAGGAGCTTTGAAAGGAACTAAGGCTAGCTAGTACCTTAGAGGAGACAAAAGAAAGAATATACTAAAATAATTAGAATTGGTTGAAAGCCATTTAAGAAGCTGTCACACCTCTAGAACCCTTCTTAAGAATGCCTATCCAGGTAGTTTGTTTTCTGAGGAGAGTAAAATGGGTTTCTTGACTGAGGGATGTCAAGTACTGTTAAACACAGAGGTTCAGAATGGAAAATAGGAGAAGTGTGTGTGTGTGTGTGTGTGTGTGTGTGTGTGTGTGTGTATTCCCTGCTAGTTCTCAGACAGTGAGAGCCAGGCTTTTACTCCCCCCCACCCCACTCCCTGTCCTGACTCCTATAGGAAATTGAAAGAATCTTCTCTGAGATGTCTGCCCAGACACAGGGGAAAAAAACTAAGATGCTGATCTCTACAGTGAAGCTTGTAGGTCACTAGGCTCCATGTGTGTGTTTCAAGCAGTCTTTCCATTCCCTACTCTTAAACAGGCAATCAAGCATAATAAATCTGGGAAAATCCTCTAAGAAATCAAAAACTGAAACAGCATTTTCTGAGGTTAGGGTTATCAATATCATCAGGTGGCTACAGAAGGTATTTGCATTCAAGATATCCAAGAGACAATAGGATACTATAAAAATAAGGAACAGACACACACACACATACACACACACAATTCTTGTCATTTTAAATCTCTGAAACAGTAGAAGATCCAGAAGATAATGTTGAAAACTTACAAAAAGAGAAGATAGGCAAAATGAAAATTAGGATAGAACCAGCAGAGGACCAGTTTAGAAAATCCAATATTGGAATAATAGGAACACAGATAGAGAAAAGTGGAAGAAAAGAAAACACAGTAGAAATAATTCAAGAAAGTACTTGACAGCAAAGGGATATGAATTTCCAGATTGAATGAACCCACAGAGTTCTCAGAGAAATGGATGAAAACACATCTAACCCAAAGCACATTATTGTAAAATTTCAGAATAATGGAAATCAATTGTCCAGAAACTAAAAAAGTTGTAGTGATCATAATGGTTTTGGAGCTAGAAAAGAAGTGCTATGCCTTATTTGAGTAAAATTGATTTCCAACTAAGATTTCTACATCCATTCCACTAATAAAGTCCCAAACAGTTATTTCCTACATATTACTACTTAAAAATATACAGATATATCTTTATTCTATTTATTCCCTGTAAAATAAGGGAGGAAGCTAAGTGGAAGACATGGAATGCAGGAGATCTAAAACAAGAGAAAGTTGAAAGGAAAAATCAGAATGATGACCAAGTATGACAGTCTGACAGTTATAGTACCTTAGGCATAAAGGAGTCCAGGTTGGAACAGTTGAATTGTTACCGTTTTGGAAGATGAGAGGATGAGCAATGTATGTATGTATGGTGGTGGTAGGTGAAGAGTAAAGAGTTGAAAATCCTTTCTTAGGGGAAGTCAACAGATAATATCAAAAATTTAAAAACCAAGAAATAGTAATAAATGAAATCAGTACAGTTCCTCTAATTGGTAAATCAAGAAAGGGAGTATAAACATTTAAAGGTGAACTACATGTAGTTGAAGCAACTACCAGGAAAACAACCCTAAAAAGTGGTTGCCTCTTGGGAGCAGGATTGGATATAGAGCCAGAATGGGTCAAAACTTTTTCCTACGTTTAAGACCTTCTGAAAGTTTTTATTTGAAATATATACATAAACTTACCTATACTTTTTTAAATTTACATATTTATTATTTTTTAATACATTTTATTTATTTTGCTATTACAGTTGTCCCAGTTTTCCCCCTTTGCCCCCCTCCACATGGTACCCCCCTTTCCCTCCAGCAGTGTCCCCCTTAGTTCATGTCCATGAGTCATGCATGTCAGTTCTTTGGCTTCTCCTTTCCTTTGTTCTTCTTAACATCGCCCTTTCTAGTCTATAACCACCAATGTGTGCTTTTTTTTTTTTCCCTCTTTCACATCTAGACAATTCACCATTTAATTACTGCCTTCTGTCAGCATCTCAAAACATATTAATACAAAGTTTTCTTTTTGTTATTTCAAAATGCTGACATTAATTCATTTGTTTAAAGAATTACTCTTTAAGTAATATGAATTGCAATATTACCAAACACATGTAAAAATACATTTATAAACATACATATTTTTACACATATTTTAACTACATACTGGACTTTGTAGAGTTATTACAAAAAATTTAAAATGTGCCAATAGCTTACATAATTATTACATTTTAAATGATTGTATTTTAGATATATTGTAGCAAGATTAAGCAGTTTTTCTTCTTTAATACTGATTTTACTCTAGAATGCTATTTTTGTGAAATATATTACACAAATGGTATATTGCAGAACTCACCTTTGTGAAAGTTGTCCTAGAGACAGTGCCAAACCCATAGTAAAACAGGAATTTGACTTTTTAGTCAGATTCTCCTCCCTCAAATAATATAACTCAACTTTATTTTAAGCCACTGGAACTACAACTTATTCTTTTTGGCATTTTCCATCTTAAATAGTAGATATTTATTTATTTATTTATTTAGGCTGTGCACAGATCTTACTTCTTTTAATACCCTCTGTTTTTCCTTTACATGTATTTTACAAGTTGAAGCCTTCAGAAATAATGGCACTTGCAGTGCTCAGCCAGTCCCCAGAGTAGAAATTATTATGTCTACTAAGTTGAGGTAAAAAAAAAAAAAAAATCCCTAGGATTTAAATAATTTTGTATAATGGTATTCTATCTATTTTTTGAATTTGTGGTCCTAAACTAACCCCTGACCTACTTAAGAGTCTATTGAGGTAGAGATTAGGTATGTTCACATTTCAATAATAAAGTTTACTATAGCATTAATTCCTTTTCCCAAACATCCCCAATTTGGGGGCCTTCATAACTGGAAATGTGTATTTCCACAATCTATTTGAAAGGAATCTCATCTAATTTACATGCTAATATGAGAATATATATTGTCTATGTACACAAATCATATAGTTTAGTAGTTTGCAACTTCCATCCAAATTGGTCTTCATTCTCAGCATCTTTTCTAACCTAAAGATTGATTTCATAACACATCCATGACCACTTGGTTGCTGTTTAAAACATAAATTGCTAACAAAATCTATATAGTACACACCCACATATAAGCACATATTTTGTAACAGTGAATAAGAAAGATAGCATGTCTTCTATGTAATACACATCCGCATTTTCTTTCTTTTTCCTTCTTCCTTAACTGCATTCGATTTTTCTGAGTTATCAGAACATGATTTTCCCATCTTGTGAAATAATTCCAATCTAAGAAAACTTAACCTGCAGTAATGCAGATACAGTATACAAAATTATACCTTATTTAGTATAATCTATTTATAACAAGATCATTCTAAAGCATTCATAAGTTAAAGTTGGTTCTTATCCAACTTTGAATGGTACATTTAATACATTTACCTTTAAGATTATTATTGATAGGTACTTATACATTATCTATTTTTTCCTTTGTACCTGTGTTCCTATCTGTCTGTTTCTTCATCTTCTTACAGCAGACCCTTTAGCATCTCTTGCAATGTGGAGATGTATTCTTTTAGACCTCTTTTGTCTGGGAAACTCCTTATTTCACCTTCCGTTTTGAATGACAGCCTTGCTGGGTAGAGTATTCTTGGTTGCAGGCCTTTGATTTTCATTGCTTGAAATATTTTTTGCCATTCCCTTCTAGCTTGTTGTGTTACTGTTGAGAAATCAGCTGATAACCTTATAGGAGCCCCCTTGTATATTATTAGCTGTTTCTCGCTTGCTGCTTTTAGGATTCTCTCCTTATCTTTGAAATTTGCCATTTTCATTATGATGTGTCTTGGAGTGGGCCTGTTTGGGTTCATCTTCCTTGGGACCCTCTGTGCTTCCTGAACTTGCATGCCTTTTTTTCTCAAGTTAGGGAAGTTTTCTGTCATTACTGTTTCAAACAGGTTTTCCATCCCTTGCTCCTCCTCTTCTCCTTCTGGTATCCCTATGATAAGGATGTTATTACATTTCATGTTGTCCTGCAGCTCTCCTGAAATCTTTTCATTCATTTTTAGTCTTTTTTCATTTTGTTGCATTGCCTGGAAATTTTTTTCTACATTGACCTCCAGCTTAATAATCCGATCCTCTGCTTTCTCTCACCTGATTTTGATTGCATTCTCCATTTCCTCCTGGTTCTTACTGATGGTTTCTGTGTCCTTTTTAGTGCTTGCGTAATTCTCAGTAAGTTCTTTGTAGCTTACCTGGAGTTGTTTGTAGTTTTCTTTGAGCTTGATGAGCTCATTAAGTTTCTTTATCATCATCATTTTGAAATCCCTGTCTGATAGGGTGCTTGCCTCTATTTCATTTTGCACTGTTCCTGGGGATTCCTCCTTTCCATTTGCTGAGGGTTTATTTCTTTGTCCCCCCATTTTAGGTGGCTCTTGTTTGTTTCTGCTTCTTAGATTGGTCTGCTTTGACTTACTGTCTTAGTGGTGTGACCTTCTGTGGTGTAGAGGTGCACTTTGTTTACTTCCTGGATCTGTGCATGAAATTATTATCTTTCATTTGGGGGTGGGGGATGTAGGAGGAGCTCGAACCAACTGAACCACCCAACCAATGCAGATCAAGGCTGGCAGTGAGAACTACCTGTATTTTTAGATAATTCCGAAATCCTCCTAAGTGTACATGCCTGCTCCTTGGTCTACACGCCCAGTACATATACTTCTTAGATTAAAGTGAAATAGAAGTAAATGATTGGGGATGCCAAGATACAGGGTACCTGAGAAGCCAAGAAAACTCTAGAATGACTGAAATCTGGCAACAAGGTTGGAGTGAAGGCTTGGGTACATTACATGGGCAGCTCTGGTTTGTGTAAAAAAGCATTTGTTGAGCATTAGAAGCTTATGGAAGGTGTTTATAAAGGCACAGAGTTATGGCAGATCTAATGATACTTAGTTACTTTGGCCTTACTAGTTGCTTGCAGTTGATACCTGTTTTGATAGGTGGGCACTTAAGTCTTTTCTGTTGCCAAATATTATGAATATCACCTGGCCATAACTGAAGATCAGTAAGATTCTACATTGGTATTTCTCCAGAGAATTTTAAGATCAAACTTTCCTCACTCCCTACCCTTCTATACATTTATTAAACAATTGGTCTTCAAGAGCTCTATTACTATCAGCCTAGCTATAATTTCTTTACCTTATCTGCCAATATACAGTAAGTAGCAGTAGTTTGTGATTCCCCAGAGGCAACTTATATCAGGAACAATTATTTTGTAAAGGAATCTGGCCCTTAATGACTGAAATGCTGGGAAATTAGAGTATCTAATCCCATCTCAATGTAATTAGTGGGATTCAAAACAAGACAGACCCATCTCTGCTCTCACCCTTGGCCCTGTGGATATCTTTTGTGTTACTGCAGTTTGTTTTCCTGAAATTTTTCAGCAAATGCAAGCATAGTCTTTTGTGTCTACCTTCTTTTATTTGGTACAGTGTTTTGGACATTCATCCATGTTGTTGTATCTATTAATAATTTATTTCTTGCCTTGGTCAGGTAGCTCAGTTGGTTAGAACATCACCCCAGTATGCCAAGGTTGTGGGTTCATTCCCTGTCAAGGCACATACAAGAAGCAACTAATAAATGCATAAATGAGTGGAACAATAAATTGATGTTTTCTTCTCTCTAAATCAATTCATATTTTAAAAATTCATTCTTTTCAATTGTCTAGAAATAATCCACTTGTGGATATAACATATCTATTTACCATTGAAGGAAATTTGATTTAAGTATATTTTATTGATTATGCTATTACAGTTGTCCCAGTTTTCCCTTTTGCCCTCTGCTGCATGGTACCTTCCTTCTCTTCAGCGATCATCTTCCCTTAGTTCATGTCCATGGGTCATGCATATAAGTTCTTTGGCTTCTCCATTTCCTGTACTACTCTTAATGTCCCCCTGTTTGTTTTGTATCTACTAGTTATGCTTCTTAGTCCCTGTACCTTTTCCCCCAGTTTTCTCCTTCCCCCTCCCCACTAACAGCCCCCAATATGATCATATCTATGGTTCTGTTCCTGTCTGGGAAGCATTTTATGTGCCCTTCCGTTCTAAATGATAGCTTTGCTGGATAAAGTTATCTTGGTCCTTGCTTTTCATCACTTTGAGTACTTCTTGCCTGCAAAGTTTCTTTTGGGAAATCAGCTGACAGTCTTAAGGAAACTCCTTTGTAGGTAACCCTCTCCTTTTCTCTTGCTGCTTTTAAGATTCTCTCTTTATCTTTAATCTTTGACCTTTTTTTTTTAATGTATGGTTGCCTTTCAACTACCTCCAGCTGAGGACCAGGCTGGAGGAGACCTTTCTTGCAACCTGGTTATGTGCCCTGACTGGGGAATCGAACCAGTGACCCTTGGTTTTGCAGGCCAACACCTTATCCACTGGGCCACACCAGCCAGGGCTAATCTTTGACATTTTAATTATGACGTGTGGTGTGGTCCTCTTTAAGTCTTATCTTATTTGGGACTCTGTACTTGCTGGACTTACATGTCTATTTCCGTTGCCAAATTAGGGAAGTTTTCCTTCATTTTTTCAAATGAGTTTCAGTGTCTTGCTCTTCCTCTTCTCCTTCTGAAACCCCTATGATTTGGATGTTGGTACATTTAAATTGTCTCAGATATTCCCAAGCCTCCTCATTTTTTTCAATTCTTGTTTCTTAATTCTGTACTGATTGACTGTTTATTTCTATTTCTTCCTTTTGCTGTAAATTGTTGATTTGAACCCTGGCTTCCTTCCTTTTACCACAGGATTCATGTGGATTTTTAAATATTTTACTTAATATAGCCTACAATCTTTCCTTATACGTTTGTCTTACTCAATCAAGTCTGTCAAGTCTATGAGCATCATTATCACCATTGTTTAGAACTCTGCATATGTTAAGTTGGCTATCTCCTTGTCACTTAGTTCTGCCACTGAAGCCTTGATCTGTTTCCTCTTTTGGGCCATACTTCTCTGTATCTTCAACTCGCCAGCCTCCAGTGCTTGCCTCTGTGTCTTAGGTAGGGCTGTCACACCTGCCTGGATGACTATTGCTTCTTTTTTTTTTTTTTTTAACACATAAGGAAGCATTTATTTGAGGTTTAACATGAAATCATACAAATAAAATTTGTATAAACACAAATCCACATCGAATCATAACAGATAGCAAAAGACAAAGTAAAAACAAAGAAACCTAATTGGCGGCTATATACAGTTGGACACAATTGTGTCTTGTACACTAGAAAGTCTTTTACAAAATAATCATCTTAGAGCAACAGAAGATCAATCTTCAATGTTGTCTTTCAAGATGGGTTACTTAATCAATCTCCTGTTTTCTCCAATGTCCTCCATTAGTATGGCTGATAATTGTTTTGGTGATTGCCACCCCCTCGAGATGCCTTGCCATAAGTGCTCTGTTGGCCACTGTAGTCTGCATATCCCTGTCCATATCCATAGTTCCCATAGTTATACCCGGTATAATCATAGCCGCCATAGCCACTATAGTTTTGATCACCACCATAGGCACTATTGTAATTTCCGTATCCTTGA